>ULGT01000005.1:0-132617 GCA_900519025.1 Yarrowia porcina
AGGCCTCTCAAGCTGTAGTCAGATAGAATCTGCGAATTGAACAGGTTTTTGGAGGTCGTCAGTCTACTCTCTATACTATAACACCAAAATTTCCGCGAACGAATTTTTTGGAGTGAAGTGGGAGAGTGTTGACGGCTATGAAGCTATGGGGACTGGAGGAAGTATATAAGGAGTGGTTGGACCTTTAATAGCGCCGAGAAACTGAGAGAAAAACAAAGCAATAGTATCCCTCAGCCCTCATATAGCTCTATACAGTGTCCTATAGCTGTTATTACACACTAGTACTCATAACTGTGATGTTATGCTACCGGTAGTATAGGAAGACAGGATCCACGGGAAGCACGGTATTTGATCACCATAGAGTTGGAATAGAGAAGAATTAACATTTCAAGGCGACTATCAGTAGTTAGGTCTATAGAGGACTGAAGTTGATTATTTTTCTTTCTGTATTTTTGTGCTATTATGAGACTTCTACTTAACTTCGTTGTAGAGAAAAGACATATACTGTAAGAATAAAGGTATATATATGAGGGAGATCCAATGTTAAGATGTTTCTACCATCAAAAGGCTACAGTGATTTGTTGTCATCATACTTAGTTAACCAAATAATCGACTTTTCCAGCTGCTAAATTTTGTTTTCAATAGCAATGCTCACAGAACGGATATACGACTGTATTATCAGGCAGGAGACACCAGCAGCTGAAAATTACCCACTTCTGGCTATTATACTCAGTATGAAGCTCGTATCTATCTTTATTTCAGCTTTTATTCTTCAATGAATGCAGTTAACCCTACGTCTGCATGTTGCACTATCCGTGGTAGCCACAGCACAGAGATAAATGATGCAGTTAGGCAATTCTAGTGCACACAAAAGCGGAAAATTGTAGAACAACAACTATTGTATGCCTTAGGCTTATCCCCCGACTTTATTTCTGATTTGGTTCCCTAAATTCTCTACCTGCCTACGCCTGAAGCTATATTCCATTTTACACACTGATACAGAAGAGAAATACAAAGTAATTTAGATACCACTAACAAGAAGAAGTTGCCAGCTTCAACATTCAGTCTTCAAATAGGTCTTTATCGTCTTTTCTTACTTTAAATCATCTTTTACTTGTGTTTAACCAAGCTATTCGAACGCTGAAATGATCTTCCATCTCCTTAGCTGCAAACAGAACAGTGAGCAATTCACGAGAATTGCCTTTTAATGAGAAAGATAGGAACCAATAAATCACCAATATTTACAAATATCCTCATTGATCTCTCACCTTACTCATTTTCTTCTTTCGTTTCTTAAATTCAAGAAGTCTCGACCCATGGTATATGTCTGTCATGAATGATGCCGACAGAAAAGAAGTAAACCCCACAGCGAAATGTACCAAATACAATCCAAGTTAGTCAGATATAATCTATGCACCGTAACAAGCGTCATCCGCAACTTTTTTTACTTCAATACAACTTTTCTCTGTCAGATATTCGAGTTAGTCCGACACCTGCGATTTTTCACACCTAAGGTGCTGAAAGGGGCAAGTGCAAAGCAGTATAAATCCACTTCAGGGGCACGAAGAACAGCTCAAATTATTATCTGTGGCTATAATAATATAAGGAATCACTTTTTGTTATCTATTTCAGCTTTTTTTTCATCCATTTACCGCTAGGTCAGTTCATGATTTCACTCTCGACTTACGATTGTCACTAAATCGCTAAAATTGATACAAAGATACAAATAACTGATAATCAAGATAGCCAACTGATCTTAAGTACCGATACCCCAATAAGCGTATCAGTCCTTGAACTCTTATAATATTCCGCCCGTATCCATGAGGTGGTCGACTTATCCCTTCGTCAGTAGTTCTGCCATCCAGCAAAGTATATACAGCAGAAATGTATGTGAAGAATCGACAAGAGGCAGTCAGTCAGGCGGTACTAGCGCAGTCCACGTCCTGACAGCTTTTCACTACTTGATTTCATCTTTTTTTCATCAGTTTTACAAGTTATCCCTGTACCTGTTAAAGTCTCTTCAATGAGTTGTGAACATAACAGCACAAACTACTGTTATTTGACAGAAAAAGCTCACAAATATCTACTGTCAATCTTAAATGCAATCTTTGACCTCTACTATTGCTTAATTAACTCTAATTCTTCGTATATCGAGTTATACCTGTGAACTGTTCATGTCTCTCCATGTACCATACCTATGACGGGGATAGATCTAATTGAGAATCTGGAATTATGGTCACTAGAGATAATACATCGCACAACCAAGGCTGATCAGAGGTCATTAACTTTTTGTCTTGCTTCATTTCAAGTTATCCCTGCTTCTTTATCGAGTTCTCACCTCTGAAATTCAGAGTTATCCTCAGATACTTTATATCATGGGAGTAAATCTAGCAGTGGTATATACCTGAAACAAATGCAGGTATCAAATCGCACTAAGCCTGCTGTTTAATTTCATGAGATGTTTCTCTTAGTTCATCTCATCTTTTCTCACCAGTAACTCGAGATATACCTGTATGTGTATTTTCCCTTATGATAGAACAAACGGAAAAAACAGGTGTATTTTATACGAGAGCACAAGATAAGTAAGTGATTAGGTGCTCCTGGTCTGTGGAAACGTCATGGACAGACTTTATACCTTCAATTCAGCTTTCTTTCTTCATTTTATCAAGTTGTACAATTCCCGGTTTGGCCTCTTGGTATGTTGCACACAAGACAGAGAGTAATAATATGATCGCATACATTACAGACACAAAAAACTGTTAGCTAGCTACAGGTAGTGTCCTAGACTGCTTCCAGACAGTTGTTGTTCTTCGTTACAACTTTTGTTCTCCATTATCTCGAGTTAACCTAACTACCATATTTTATACATCGAAGAGATGTAGCAGTGACATATGCCAACTACAGCCGAGATCGTTACCTCTATCACGCTTGCCAATCGCAAATTTTCACATATTTTCTTAACTTCTTTCGTTCTTCTCTCAGCTATTGAGTCGAACATTACACACGCGCATCTTGTTTCTAAATCCAGGTTTCTAGCAGAGCGGGTAAAATAGAGACGTAACACGTGCCTGACAAGAGCAGGTAGTACACTATATACTAATAGCCTAAACCTGAACCAATGGCTCCTTATATTTCTTCACTTCACTTCTTGTTTGTGAGGTACTTGTACGTGTATCAAGTTATCCTAAACCGCAGATCGTGCCTCTGCTTCTACAGCCCAAGGGCAGAGCTTCATGTAGCAGTGGTTAACACCAACTAAAGTAGATATTTACCAGCTGTACAAAATCATTTGCCAAATGTTCTCGGTGCCTAATCTTACTGGGATACAGCTTTTATATGTCACGATTTCGAAACACGCGACCAAAGGCGCATACAGAAGTGGGATGAGTGCCGTATTACGAAATAAAGCAATAAGAGAAGGTTAAAATACATTCAAATAGCTTACCTAAACCTCTTGGGTCTCTTTCTTCTTTCCTTTCATCTTTTTTCCTTCCTTTCATCTTTTTTCCTTCAATATTGTCGATTTATATCAAATCCTGTGATTTGTTTTTGTCCATTGAGGATGACTATAAAACATGTAAATCTAGAAGTTCAGTATTAAGAAGTCCCCGACATTATAAAGAGATAATGGTGTGAGGACACTTCAGTTCAACATTGATCTCATTCTACTTCATAAAGCTTTTTTTTTCCACTTACAGTATGATTACCCATCCATGTAACCACCTTTTACACACCTAAAAGCACATGAAGAAACCTACAGCAAGTCATTTTTCACCTTCTAAACCCTCTATTTAAACTCCTTACTAAACTTGCTCACTCTCTTCATAATATATCTCTTACTTATACTACATGTTTCCATTCCCTCCTCCTCAGTGACTGTCTTTCATAAGAACGATACAAGACAGATTCACAGTAGATAACCTTAGCCTTCCCTTGCTCAGTTCTGGTCACACAATGACAATCTGGCCATCTTCCTTCAAATACCCGTTCTTCTTTATCAACTCGTCCACCGTCTGAGGATAATCCTCATAGTTGTCATAATTAAACTTGATCTCAGTCAAGGCTCTAACAATACACAGAACTCTAACTGTGTGAGATTCGAGCTCAGCATACATTCCTGCAACGGCTGCTCTGAAGCTTTCAAAAGACGGAGAACCACTACGTCCTCCTCTTCCTATTTGACTCAGCAGAAACTTCATTTTTCGAATAAACGCCTCGTCCTGCATCAAGTTCACCCCTGGAGAGTGTTCAAACATGGGAATAGTTAGTGTGGGCACTCTTGTAAGTGCTAACATCAATCTGACCATGAGGCTGATCATTCTCCTCCCGTCAGATGCCCGTAGTTGTTTCATGGTGTCTAGAATTCGAAAAAGATATTCGTAATGTTTGAGATGAAGAGAAATAAGCGCTTTCATATCGAGGATGAAGACATCAATGGAGCCAGGGAGAGTTTGGGGGAGCGGTCGAGACATTCGCAGCGATTGACAGCGAGTCAGGGGAATTGTGTCTCGTTTATATTTGAAACCACGTAAGAAGAGAAAAACTTCCCACACAGAGATATTTATAGGTGGTAAAGAAATTACGAGCTCGCATAAACAACAGTGATTATATCTGTGCCAAGTATCTCGTGTGTAGGTTTTCGTGCAGCTATGATCTCCTGACGGAGTTGGATTTTGCCACATGTGGAGATTATTAGGGAGTCTGAGCTTTTTTGTAGAAATTTGATGACGGTAAAACAAAGCTACTGTTACCAGATGCACTATATCGCTCTAATATACCTTTCAATTTATTCGGCTCAAATGCCGCCGTTTCACCGGCAACAAAAAATCCATTTTGCCAGATTGTCGTCGGCCCGTATTAAGGTGGGGAAAGAACTCCTTGCTTGTTCGAAACAATAGGGTTCCTTTCACATCTCTTTCGTGTGCTGTACAATATTATTTTCGTTTTCGTATGTGGCATGGCGGTGAGGGGCTCATCAGAAGGGTGCGGTGTCAGTGTGCGTGAAACAACAGCAGATTACAGACAGCACAATATAGACTGCCTAAAATCTTTTGCAGTACAAGTGACTGTCAGACGCTTCGTGCTGTTTTCTGGTTTTCGAGGTCTGGTCATGTCACCGGTTTACGCCCTGCTTATCCGCTTGTTTTTAAAGAATCAAAATGGGGGGTTCATACCAGAATAGAGTTTGTGGCCAAAAAAATCGGAAATATAATACAAGTACAAGTAGGAATAGTCTGGCAAAAGGCTGGACCACTATTTTTGATGTTGAATGAAACCCCTTCAAGTCTTCTTACAGCTTCTGATGATGACTATTGCTGCCGATTTATTGATGGAGTGCTGTGTTGCATGTGGTGAAGAGTTCCTAGTGCATTGATTATGCAGGTCACACGGCTAAGTAAAGCTAGAGGACTTGATAGACGTTTAGTGGAGAAATGCTTGACTGAGGCTATGCCAGCATTTCTGTTACAGGAATTGCGCAATACAAGTACTTGTAGCACCATAACGTGTAATAAGATCTTTGACCTCCTCTTATTCTCAGAATCAGCTTCTTGGCCCCAATATATCGAGTCCCGCCAACGCCCTCACTGTATGGAGGGCCATACTGGTAGCGATAATGTGCCGTTCGTTACAACTTCCCGAGGTATTACTATACCGGTAGGTAAAAAGCTGAAATGAAGTGATTGAATAATATAGAGCCTATATCACTAGCTTAATCTATGTTTCGCGGAACGGTTGAGCTCCTATTGCCAAGCCTCTGTTCCATATCCTCTCTTCTCTGAGTGCCACACACCCATCGCCAGAAAACAAGCGTAGGAAAAAGTTGGTTTGTTGCCGGATAAATGGTAATTGGTCGTGTTATAGAACGCTAACAATATTTTGACAGCTATCATATAATTATTGAGCACTTCTTCTATGTGTTTTCAACTTTTAACAGACCTTTACCACCTTTCTGCTGCTTATCATGGAGAGGTAGAATTCATGACTTGGCATAACTCGAGATTTTGAAGAACAAAAGTTGAATAGAGATATTACAAAGAGCTTATCTTTGTTTCTGTGCAAACTAATGTCTGCTTCTTTAGTTCTTTTCGTTTCTGGTATTGAATTCTATGTTATATCACTGTTCTCTCAGTATCTTTGGGGAGGACAATTCAGCGTAGAAGTAAATCGATCCTATAACAACCAGAAGTTGAAATCAAGCAGCATAAGAGAGTTGAATGTTTTGCAATAGGCTCTGGTGTGTCACAAACAGTTTTTTGCAACTCTCAGTACGTATTAGTGCTACACCTGCTTTTGTTCAATAAGTATCAAAAATCAAAGGTTGGAATATCCTGATAAAATGAAGAACAAAAGTAGTACAGAGGTTAATCGATTAACTATCAGAGGTTATAATGTCAACTAGAGACTAACTGACAACTTACTCATGCTGTAATTTGTAATACTCTCCGTTATTTGACTACAATTCGGAAGAACGAGTTACAGGATAAGCGAACTCTACAAAAGTGGATGTCCAAAAGTTGAAAAGAATAGAGATATGAAGCTCAGAACACCCTGAAAAGGCTGTATAAGATCCCTGGGCGCTTTTAGTGCCTTAATATAAACGGATTCCGGGTATATCTCTGTTCTTTCAATATATAATTTGACACGAACTGCGCACGTTGAGACAACACGATAACTTAAAGAATATAAGCTGAAATGGAGTAATATAAGAGACTCACTGCATTCAAGACTGCTCAATATAGGGGTTTGAGTGCTACTCGATGCCTCTTTCTCTAAAATGTCATTTATGCCTGTACTGCACACATTAACAAAAGATTTTTGGTGTAGGAAAAAGTCGATTAGATAAAAAATAAAAGTAGAAAAGAAAGATAAACAGATGCCCTCGACATTCATTGATCTTTATGAAAAGTAATGGTAACATCTTGCTACAGTTTGAGTGTATTTCTGCCACAGTTGCCTCTCTTCTACGAGCACCATTAATCGAATGAGTATTCTTAGACTGGTATAGCTCCATCAATAGAAGAACAAAAGATGAAATTAAGAAATATGATGCTACTATGTTGCATCTGATACCCTCAAGGAAAGCTTTACGTACTTCTTGTAGTTACTAATATGTTTTTACCTCGTATTCTTGTCTGCTATGTAAGTTTCAAAACTCGGGAGGCGTGCAGTCATTGGAATACGCAGATAAACAGTGTATAAAAGATGGTAGGAAGTCTGAAAAGAGGCCGATGGGAGTCATATACTACCATTGTAGAGTTAACCATCTTTGGTTTAGTAGAAACCTGCTAGCGCTATGTTTACCACTCTCGGATGAAGATCACTGAAAAAGACTAGAACCATGAGTTGGAATAACCGCACCAACTGAGGAAGAAAAGTTGTAGGGAAACAATCCAAGTAATCAAGTATAGTCTATTCGCACATAGTATTAGGCAATTGGTCGCTCTTTTATGTCCCAATCATATTTACAGTAAGCTGTGTTTGTTTCTTTTCCTATAGAAGCATACATGAGAGACGAAAGCAGCAGTTCTTATAATCTGATAAAACGGTCAAGAAAAACAAGAATAAAGAGAGACAATATGCCCATATTGATTACCACTGGGGATAATAGACTATTAACTGCTTCTCATGTATAGATGTCTTATTCCTCACTCTTTTGTGAGCATCAATGACTTGGTAGACTTGAATATAAGCAGAGCCGAATGTTGGCAAATAGAAGTTGAATATAGACAAACAAAACGTAAGAGGCTACGTATTTCAATCACTGCAACAGCCAATTTTGGTACATTAGTAGTACGGTACCTAATACCTATTTATGCTACTGTAATCTATCTTATGTCATCATCTTGTAAAAAAAACCAAGATCATGGGTTGCGATAACTTGTTCAATTGAAGAATAAAAGTTACAGCATAGTAGAGAAGTAAGAGACTACGAGACTAGGAGTCTTATTGCTACTAATAAATATATAGCCACTTCTGTTTGCCAGTTATATAATACTATTGTATTTATGTCAGTTCTGCGATCAACAATAATGATCGACAAATACTTGCATTTGGAAGAACTTGACGAAGGACGTAGAAAAGTTGAAATGGAGTAAGAGAACCCTTTTATGACCCTTGTGGGGACTTCTCAGAGATGGCTGATATTCTCTTGTATTTCTAATTTGCTTATTACTGCTGTTATGTCTGTTTTGTGCCCTCCATAGGAGGGACTATGATGTTGTGCGGGTAAATCAGTGAAATGACATACAAAAAACGGAAATGATGTAGAAGAGGCAGCTAAGGGTAGTTATGGCTGTTTGATAATGTAAATCATCTTACGATTGGGTGCCTAAATAATAATAATGCCACATTTACTCCACTTCTGCCGCCCTCATCAATACAGGGAATACATGATATGGGAGAGTAGCATTAATTGAAGAATAAATGATGAAACACAAAAATATAAGTGATCTGAGACGATTTTCAAGACTGCTATTAAACATTTGTGAGCTACTACATAACTCAGGCATAATATTCGGCTGTATAGCGCTCTTTTTGTTAGCACCATCCTGAGAGACCATTGTCACGACTTGTTTAACCCAATATTTATTTCGGAAAAACTGTAGCAGAGAGAAATAACATATCCTTGGCATTCTCCACTGACCCAACTAGATATTTGTCAGCTTAATTCTGTCTCTAGTATAAGTTTTTAATAGCGAAACATCTCTGTTCTGTGAGAACCATTGCTTGAGAGACAATGTAGACGAAGGGATAAGACAACGGATTGATGAAAAAAAGTTGAGATAAAGATGGAGAGAAGTTGCAGAGCATCATTTGCATCTAGTTCGCTACAATAAGTCATCTTTTGCCACTAGTTCTTTGTGTTTTTGCCAAATTACCATCCACACTGTGATCTCGTAGTTGGAAAGGCAGATATCAAGACTTCGAATATCTCGTCACTTTCACAGAGGGCAGGTAGTAGCTAAAAATATGAGCTTATAATGCTTAAAATAGGTCCTAGTCAACTGTAGGTTGCATGTAGCTATCTCTGGTATGTTATTTTATTGTATTTACTTCTTTCTCTTCAGCATCCAAACGATCTCAGATTACTATTGATCGATAAATTGAGGATAGAAAGTTATACAGTTATACGAAAAGCTCATGAGGTTATTAAATGCGATCTGTAAGCCTGCTAACACCTCTCTTTATAACTTGTACGGACTTATATCACTTATATCTCTCTTCTTTTAGCAGCTTGGATAGAGGGACAAACACCAGACGTGAGAAAGGCGCGCCATGTTAAGATCAAAAAGATGAAATGAGGTAAGATAAAGTGCCAATGGCATCTCATCATTTGCTCTGGTACGATTGTCAACTTATTTGAGTTGCTAGTAGCCTTTTCTATATATCACTTCTCTTTTATCATCATTGGATAATGGTAAAAAGTTGACATGGGGATATCACGAATATTGAAGAAAATAAACTGAATAAGACCGGTGAAAAGGTACTGACGACACTCTACTGTCCCATGGTATATGACTGAGTACTATTGGGTGCCGTAAGTGTGTACGTCAACTACATTTACCCCTTGTCAGAACACAGCATATCAGGTACAAAATTACATGCTTGGTATAAGTCGATTAGTTAAGAGTAGTGGGATCGATTGATAAGAAATGATAAGCTGGTAGCATCTTTCACTTCAACTTAAAAGTATTTGACGACAACGGATTGTCCTTATCTCAAGTTGTTCTTTGTTCTGTGACATCCATGTTTGAGGGGAATGTTCATGTATGGATATGCGTTGATACTCAACGAATAAAAGCTGAATTAGTGTGATGTAAAAGGGCTCGGGCACACTAAAAACTCTACTATACACAATGACTCTCTTACCGGAGTCCTTGGTTTATACCCCCCAATGTATTCTCTTCTTAAACATCGGGAGTTACGAGAAGGAACCCGATTAACTAGTAGAATAACTAGCAAGGAAGTATGATAGGGGTCTATGACTGTTTTTCTAGCTCAAATTATGCGAAATAGCACTCAAAGTGTCTTATTTATTAATTTCTGCTACAGTTTACGGGGCTTTCTAGGTAACAGCTGAAAATACAAAAGTTATGGACAGGTATAACTCGATAGAAGAATAGAAGAAAGCTAGAGGTCAGAGCAGCAAGAGTCTAGAAGTGCCTTTTACAGCTACTAGTAAGCACTGGAGCACTTATTGTTGTCACTGTTGTATTTTGGTATGGATTTATTTTTGTTTATATCTCTCCCGTGATGGAAGCAAAATGGAGGTGAAGGGATGATGCGAATAAATGTCAAAGGAAAGCTGAAATGAAGTAAAAGAAGAAGATATTGTCACTTCATATAGTTGTTGGATTATAATGAAGTACCTCAATATTCTCTAATATACACTACCTTTTGGATTTATCTTTATTCTGGGATCTACCTAGAGAGCTCGTATGAGGGCATAGGTGAAAGTCAATGAAATAACAATAAAACAAACATATTAAGATATGAATGTCTTCTTATATTACCACAGCTGCGACACACCGCTTTTGGCTATCGTCGGAATATATTACTCCCACATTTACCTCTATCTCGTGCCCATATTAACGAGCACTGCAGATGAGCTGACTTGATAGCAGAAATACTGACCAAGAAAAGTTATTAGGGACATCAAAAAGTTCAATGTAGTACTTTGAGTTGCTGCAGGTATATTACGGAGCTCTTCTTGTAGCTCAAAATCTGCCATTGACGTGACCATCACTCTGCTGTGTTAATCTGGATCTTCGCAATGCGGCAAGGAACCGATACATCGGGATATTTGGTGTTTTATGAAAAGAAGAACTATGAGAAGCTATCATTTACACTCAAAAGAGCTTTTAGCACATAGCGATGAACTTAACCTGTTACTCACCTTGTTATTACGTTCTCAACATCTCTACTCTATGAAATCAAAATAACGAGTCCTTCTAGAGACTAGACATATAGCAAAAAAAGTTATATCCAGTTCTATAAAGAGTACCATACTGCTAATCCATACTCAAAGTAAATATATTCACAACTTCCTACGCTATCATCGCCCGCAAATATTATTTCCACTGTACTGTGAGCAACATCCATGGAGAGTCAAACTGCACGTGTAGAAACAACTCGACATATTGACGACTAAAAGATGAGTGTAAGTACAATAAAGACCAAATGATAGTTATTACTGCATCTAGTTAGTTATTTTCTACTTTTGGCTGTCTCTTATGACCCTAGAAGCTGTATATTCCACTTCTGTGAGGGCCGTATTCTGACAGGGATGATAAGGCTTGAGGGTGAAGTCGATAAATCGATCGAAAAAAGCTGATTAGAAGTAAGACAAAAGGCATCTTCAGGTCACCCTGCTTGATAATATGCTATGACTACATTTATTTGCTTTTTATAAACGACTCTGCCCAATTTACCTCTTTTTTGTATGGTTCGTGCGCAGAGATAAAACTGAGGATCAGGTTAACTTGAGAATGCGAAGAATAAAAGTTGAAATGAGAAAATATGTGTAGCTTGTAGCAACTTTGATAGCTATTGGTAGCATTTGATAGAGTATTCCTGTCTCTGGTATGAATTTCAACAGCACTACACTCTGTTTTGTAAGCATCGCAAAGGACCTGGGAGTAACGATTGGTAGAATTAGAATAACGGACGAAGAAAAGTTGAAATGAAGAGGTAAACCAAACTCCTAGTGTTCATTGCTATAGAATGTGGAAAATGCGTCACTTCTTGTGTATTTATTACCTTAAAATACTTATGTATAGCTGTTCTGTTAGCATCTGTGGATGCCAAAGAATTTGGGTCCAGTAGAAGCTGGCTAAATGGCAATTAAAGGCTGAAATAAGATAAGATAAGCTGATGGAGAGATTCAAGGTGTAATTTCCGCCTTACAAGTACTGATTCAATTCCGCTGTTATGAGTTTCATATATATCAACCTCCTTTCGGTCAGGAATGTGAAGGTGATCTAAAGTCATGAGCCAGTTTATCTTGATTATTAGAAGAAACAAAGATATAAATAAAAGAAAGAAGGTGTTATAGATACTCAGTAAGACCATTAGCGATCAATAAGATTCTTTTAGTGTCTTTGGTAGAGCTCATTACTCTATTTATCTCAGTTGAAAGCTACAAAGCATGAGAGAAAAGACCAGAACATAGGAAAATTCGCAAACATGTGAGAGAAAAGCTGTTATGAAACAGGGGAATAGACCCATGAAGAACAGAAGAGCTTTTTTTTGGCAACTAACAATCCCTGGTGTCTCTAATGTTTGCTACCGCTGTATCAATCTAGACCATGAGCTTCGCTGATGGAGAGATATTATGTAGTGTAGAGACATTTTGATGAAACACTGATAAAATTAGAAATAATGCACAATAATAGGTCCATTATACTTATTGCAGCCTTCTGTGTCCTATAGCCAAAATTTGGATGTTTTCATCTCATTTCTACTGTAGTTGTCTTACTTCTATCTGCATCAATGAAAGGACCGTTATATCATGGGTTGAGAAACCTGAGAAACTGAAGGAGAAAAGTTGTAATGAAAGGTAGGGAATAGCCTGTTGTAGTTTTGATCGATATCCGTACGTGTTTTACAGCTTCTCGTGTTTCTTTTATTAGTTCTTCAGCACATATCTCGGTTTTGTAAGCCTCCTAAATGAAAGACCATGATCATGATGGGTATAGCTTCTCAAACTGAAAAGAAAAAGCTGGAATAAAGAAGGAAAAGAGTTTCAAAACAGTCTTTACTAATATATGTGGGTAGCACACTACTTCTTCCTCTCGCTAGTATGATATACTCTTGTATTTCACATTTTTGAAAGCAGAGCTGATTGAGACGAGAAACACTGGTCCAATAAACTAGCTTACTTGAAGGATGAAAGCTGAAAATAAATATAAAGAAACCCTCAAACAGTTCTTTGTAGCTAAAAATATAAGTCCCACTGGTTCTTAACGTTGCTAGTCTTAATTCCTTCGGTGTATCTTCATTCTCAGCGCATCGAGGGGACTGACAACATTTACATGCAAGTTTAGATCGACTAACTAGGGCATTAATGTAGTTGTTAGTTGGAAAAATAAGTCCAGAGCATTCCTGCTACCCTATTATGTGCCAGACACTACTCTTGTATGTCTTCCATACTGATTTTCTCTACATAATCTCTATCCCCATAAGCTCTAGAGTCATGGGTTTGGATAAGCTGAAAAGTTGTGGAATAAAAGATGTTAGGAACTATAAGAAGCAGCCAGTGTTGATATTGATCGCTAAGAGTATGTACTTCTTAACTAGTTTTGCACCTCTGATACCCAAGTCAACAGTGTTTCTCTCTTCTCGATCGGCACCATGGAAGACCACAATACTCGATTGGTAAAACCCGACATGTGGAGGAAAAACGGTGTATTGAAGCATAACAGGAGGCTTATCACACTCTGAGAGTTGGATGTAGATAGATGGCTACCCATTTATGTTTACTAGCATCTTTCATTCATGTATTTCTCTCAATATTGTTCGCAACTCAGGAGAGGGCCGAGATTCACCTGTAGGGGTAAGTTTGGTAAACGGCAACAAATCATGAAACAAAGGAAAATAAAACGTTCACTACATGTTTGTGGCTACTATTGATCAATCTAAGACTTCTTCGAGGCTCTAGTTTCTCTCACTACTGTATAACTCACTTTTCTCTCAACATTGATTGACAGACAAAATGTTGGCGTACTGAATATTGAAGAGCGAAAGATGAAAAGAAGCAAATAGGAGTGCTCTGAACTTTCTTCCAAGGACATAATTTACGATTGACTACCATTTTACGCCGTGAGTAGGTTTTTCTGTTACTTATTCCTCTATTCTGCGGTTGCCATGTGGAGGGTATAAAGTACCAGCTGGGTATATCTCGTATAGTTAGGAAAAAGATGAAATGAAAAGATATGAAAGACCAAATTCATCATTCATAGCCTATGAGATCCATTTGTGACCTTTTAGTTATTCCTGTGCCTCACTATTCCTAAACTTCTCACTATTCGGTGAGCCTTGTGTTAGCGATGAAACCAGACTTTGAACTATTCAATGGATAAATAATGAGTTGAAGAGAGATAGAGGGCTTGACAGGTCCTCAGTGGATACTACGCTTTATGGTTGTCCGCCATGTATATTTCTCGTATGTATCTCTTCTGCGAAGATATAGGGTTGATTACATGAACTCAACCTGTGGAACTCGAATAAATATGAAAGGAAGTAGAAATGATGTAATATGAAGCTCTTAGAGTAGTAACGTAGCCTTCAATATGCAAATTTGGCCTTTGTGTTGTTTTTTATTGCATACTGCTCCTACATTTACCTGCTCGCTGTAGGTATCAGGTGGATATTCTGGAATCATATTTAGATAGAAGTCGGTAAATAGTGGAAAAAAAGATGAAAATTTGAAAGAAAAATGGCTCAGAATGCCCTTTGCAGCTACTGGTAGACATATTTACAGCTCTTGTAATCACGCTAACGTAATCCTCAGCGTTATTCATGTTTCTGACTATCATTGATTAAAAAACTACATGCAGGCGTAATGATATCTAGATTAAATGACAGAGAAAAGCTGAATATTAATGAAATAAAGTGACCATGTCTCTTCCTAGAGCTAAAGGTATGCTATGGTCTGTTTCTATCTGTAATTGGTTCATATTAATGTTTTATTCCTCGAATCTGTAAGCATCATGGAGAGAGCACAAATCCTGAGTCTTAAAAGTTCAATAATAGCAAACGAAAAGCTGAGAAGAAGTATAAAAAGTGGCCAATGACTCTATCTGTAGATACTACTATATAATAAATAACTTATCCTGGTCTCTAGTATAAATTACGGCTGCGTTACCACTTTCAGAACCGTCATTGATGAGACGCCAAGCCACGATGTATCTTAACTTGGTAAATTGAGCAAATAAAGCTGAAATGAAGCTATTGAGGCAATCATAAATGTTTAGGACTGCTAATATATCATCATAGATTACATACTATATTCCCTAGTATGTTTTGGTCCAATATTTTTCCCAATCTGTTAGGAGCTTAGATGTAGACACATATCTCACGCATAGGTCTCCTGATTTATGAAAGAGAAAATATCAATTGAACTCAGAGAAGCTGCTCAGTACGTTGCCTTAGCTCATATCTTGAATTTAGCCCTTTATTACTGTGGCTGGTAGTTATTTTTTTCTCCTATTTCTCTCTTTTCTTTTCACAGTGATCCAGAACCGGAACCGGGGATTAGGATAACTCGGTAAATTGGAAGACAAAAGTTATATGGAATACGAAGGGAGTGTCTCACGGAGTCTAGGAAGCTACAAGCTTGATATAATCGACTCTGCGATGTCACCGAAGGTTTATGAAAGCAATGGCTCTCTACATGTCTGCATCATGGGGTGGTAGAGAGCCTAGGGAATGGGATAGCTGTACAGTTGACAGGAAAAAGGATAAAAGAAGCGAAATAATGGACACTCTAGGTTACTACTATCTATGTTGAGTGGTTGAACTATCAATTTGTCAAATTGCCATACATCTATTGCTATATTTCGGTTGGTTAGGTACGGCGGTAAAAAACCCAAGTTTGAATAGCACCATTACAAAGCTAACAATAGGTATAACGGAGTAAATGAAGTAGTAAGTCGGTATATCTTAGTAGTCCGGGGACTTCCTTTAATGTGAGACTGTCCGTTGAGATATATTTGTGTCATGGTACCCCCTATCCCGTGCATCTGGGTTGAAGGGATAAAGTGAAGAGTTTCTATAGCTCAATAATGACCCAAAAAAAGTTGAAACTGACTCAAATAAGAGATCCCATAGAGCCTTATAGCTATTAAAAATACAATAGTGAAGTCCCCTTCGTGGAAGCTAGACAAAATCCTCTGTTAACCCATTTCTGCTCTACAACGCCAGGTTTTAAGACGTAGGAAGGATGATAAGTGTCAAAAGTAGACAAAAAAGGAGTAAAGCAGAAGTTTTTAAAGATAAATTGTTTACTGGTAGACCACTATTCCGCAAATTTCAAGCTTCTATTGGGACAATGATATTATTGAGCCATCCTAGTTCACGTTTTCGGGAGGAGTGGTATTTATGAAGCTAACAAAAGAGAGAGAAATATAGTAATAAAGATGGAATCAACAGCATAATAGGTTCCAGCAGCTACCATTAGCAAATAAAGATACCTGAAGTCTTTAGTTTTGTTCAATATCACTTTTCCTTCACCTAAAATGCAGAAGTACGATCTTCCATCTATCGTGCTTACAGAACAGAGGTGGAATGGAACAATATTATCAAGTACAATCCAAAGTACGACGAAACACCAAGGTTGCTTTCTGAGCGCTCTTGCTTTTCATTCTGCTTCATTTTCGCTATCAGCCCCAAGTTATTTGACTTATATATATGTCTGGCATAGGGCTCAACCCTCAGTGCTGACGTCAAGAGCGAAAGAATGCAATGATTTAAGCCAGGGATATCAAAAGGATCTTCAATACCTCTTAAAAGTTTTGAGAAGACCACAGGCCCTTAATATTCATCAAATCGATTCTTTATTCCCATTGAACTCGAATTATACCACACAGGCATCTCTAGTGATCGATGATAGCTACGGATCAGAGCTAAGATATCATCATAAGATGATTGATGCACCCAATAGTAGTACATTGAGCATATCGAGGCTACCAAAGGTTGAAAGGTATTATCTTCTACTTTATCACAGCTTTGTTTCTTGGAATGTCTGAGCTTCGATTGAAGATGTCAGAAAGAGATATGCACAATTTTAATATATACCAGAAACAGAAAGAGACAGTAAGTCGCTCAATAATAGCTACCCCAGTGCCCTGTGTTTCCTCTCTTTGTTCATAACATCTTTTTTTATTACTTAATCGAGTTTTTGCTAAGCGTGCATGTTGGTTACGGGCTGCTAACAGAACAGGGAGAGGTTTTAAAGTAGAATATCATACAGTAGGGACAAGGATTGGTAGACATTTGACCACTAATAACCATGTATGACCCACTGAGCATCATTTTCTTTTTTATTTCAGCTTTATTTCTTCAATTGGTGAATTGTACGAGATCATGGTTTTAGTTTCTCCGATCATGATGCTCAGAAGTGAAATTTATGTAGCAGAATTAAGAAATAGTGAGAATTGGAATGATCATTCGCATCATAAGTGCTATCTAAGTGTGATAGAAACTTGGACTTACTCAGTTTCAACTTATACTTCCCTTTAACCCGGTCATCTCATGTTCTAGATGTTGCCTCTCAACGTTGGCTGATCGCAGATATGATAAAAAGTTGTGGTAACCATATTCTAGCAGTAATAGGAAGTTGAGATTCGTAGTAATTCTGCCGCAGCAGTATCTTTACTTGCATCTCCTATATAGATTCATGTTTTCATGTTAAATCATCGACTTACAATACCGCCTATGTTTTGTCTTTCTCTCAAAGATTTTCAGAGATCGACTTGAAAAAAAGTAGCAATACTCAAGCCATAACAGTCAGATGAAATAAGTATACTAACAGCCATTAAAAAAATCATGGAGTACTTATCTTTCCCAATTTCAGCTTTTATTCATCAATTCATCGGATTAACACAACTTCTGAAAATGGCCTGATCTGAAAGACGGTACAGATTACGTGATTGAAGTGGTGCTCCAATACAAGTATAGCCAAAGGTGGCTTGTAATGTACTGAACCTTCATAAGCATCAAATGCATCTTAGATTACTTCTAACCGTCATTTTTCTATCTTGTTCACCTGCATTCTTCTGAACATAACGAACTTGAAGAAGTCAGAATAAAAGCAATGGAAGACAAGCTCAGAGGCAGCAGATGACTTATAAAGTGCTACTAGTAGCCATAGTAGACATGTTTAGCATCTTAATATATTGTACTTCAATTTACCGTTTATTCTTTCTTTATAGGGCCATGCAAATCTAGGATTCCTCTCTCATGCCATGGTGCTCACAGAATAGAGGTAAAGGTAGCAGATATACATCCAGGTTGCAGATAAAACTAGCTAGATAAATACTTTTAGTTGAATTAATGTATTGGATCTCTCCTTTGTCGTCGTTTCAACTGTTTTTGCAAATTAATCGACTTATTCACACAGCATATTTTCTCCAAGTCAGTGACATGTAAGGAACGAGCAGACATATGATAGTAGAATATATTAGAGATATGTAGAAGTAGCATGCTACCTTTCATTACGCATTACATCCCTTTAAGACTTGTTTCATAGTGAATTTCAGCTTATATGTATCAAATAGTCGAGTTAATGGCTGCCCATTATTTCTGGCTTCCCCTACATACAGTACTAACATAGCCGAGGTACATGTCACAATGAAACGTAGGAAGCAGTAGAAAGTAGAGCATCGTAATATTGAAGGCTATTTAACTCCATTTGTGCTTTCCATTTCTACGATGTTTGCTTTGCCATTAAATCATGTTAGTCGTTAATGTCTATCTTTTGACTCTTCGTGAATTATACGTACATCAGAGAAATGTAGTAGAAAAGAATATCAATTGTATTAGAGAGTGTCGTATGAAAAGATATAAAATATCTAGCGTCTTGGACGCGTTATACCCCTTTATTTCATTTTTTCTCTGTCTTCATATAGAAACATTCGCATGTGTGTATATTGTCCCATATTTTCAAGTTGCCAACAGAACAATGATAAGTGCAAGAGTGATACATAATGGGTAAAAATAGAATGTTTATTATTTAAATATTACTTAATAGTAGCTTTAAGAGTTACCAGATACATCCCTTATTTCTACATTTCTCTTTTTGTCTTCTATTTATTGAGTTTCCTGAACACGAATTTTGTCCCTCCTATGTCACGCTCAAATAGTAGGGCTTAAAGAAGCAATGGTGCCCTTCATGGATAGCAAAAGCTATTCAGTCAAGTAGTCACAACTGACTGAACATCTCGAGGTCTTTACTCTGTTAGATTTCAGCTTTTATCTGTCAATGAACCGAGTTCGGAGGACCCCGTATTTTTCCTCTCAACCCCATGATAGCTACAGAGCAGTAAAATACAGTAGTGGCAAATTACAGACACAGGAAGAAGTTAGAGACAACCTACTATGGGCTTTCAAAGACACTTTTGACTCTTATTTTTTTTATATTCAGCTTTCATACTGCAATTACCGATTATCCGAGGCCTGAGGCTACCAATTTTGTCCCCCCCCATAGAAACCAATAAAAGAGTTGGTGATTTGGAGTAACGTAGCTGTCCAGTGGTGCAGAACACTTCATAGTATTCCAGTACATCTTTTATTCGTCAATAATCTAGATTCCTGCGAGTGTGTGAGGACTGATTTTACCCTGGGACGTCTTGATACAGGGTAATTCTCAGACCACAGTGACGGGTTGGTTGCTCGAGTACACTGGAGCGGTCGTTGTATTCTGGTGAGTTAATACTCACCTCACAAGGTGATCGTGCACCGTTGCGGTCAAGGTTTCCAGAAATTCAGAAGAGAAAAGTGAAGACGGGAAAAACAGGATACATTCTAACTAAAGAAAAGTGGCGATATATATACTTTTCAGAAACCCCGCACGACAACCACAAGGTTGATACTAGTCAGTTGTCAGGGTGACTACAAAGTAGCGTCAAATTTGAGACATTGTCCACAGAGTGCCCATTGTCTCTCTACTCTGTCAGCTGCAAGAACTGGGAGAAATACAGCATTGGCATATATTAGAGGCAAGAAAAGTTTGTAATCATATACTAGAGACGGGCACAAAGCCTGAAATAATCTTATATCGCCTCATTTCAACTTTCGGTCATCAATTTAGCAGATTATACTAATCGTGAAATTGGTGTCTGATTTTGGTTGCTTACACCATAGAGGAATACTATTGAAATATACATTAGAGATGTGTAGAAGTCGTGAATTATCACATATCGTTCCCGAATGTATGTTATTGACCACTTTTGGTACTCCTTTTCAACTTTTATTGAACAATTTGTCATAATCCCAGATATGGATTCTGTCTCTTTATCCTTGATGCTTAGCGAGCGGAAGTAAATGTAGGATGTAATATGCCAACTGTGGAGATAAGATGTCTCTCACATACAATGAGTCACAGAGAACATTAAAATCCTCTTAGTCTTCTTTCATTCAGCTTTTCACTGGTATCATTTCGCATTATCCTTATGATTGCATATGGTCTCACATCTAAGCGGTCGAAAGCCACGATGATAAAGCAATAAAGACTCCATAAGTAGCCAAAACAAGTTGCTAATAACCTACCAGTAGGTAACCAGATAGATCAGGGCTTTTTATTATCTTGATTTCACCTTTAGTTCACAACAATACCAGCTCATGATTTTTTGGCCAAAACTACAACGCTCATTAGAGGAGAGTTAAATGGAGCAAGAACCCGCAAAGGCTACAACAAAGAGTGGTTAGGGTCTCCATCATGGCAGTATAAAACCCATGGAACTGCAATTTTACTTCTGTTCCACTTTTTTCCGTCGGCCAACCGACAAATTCACACGCCAATATTCCTGTCATTCCTCGATGCATACGGCAAGAGGGAAGTGTGATCTTAGGATCTATTCCAGACATCTATAAGTTGTCCGATACTTACTTTCAGTTTCATTGACTCCTTTGAGAAGCTTATAATACATTATTACAACTTTTGTTTTACATTATATCAAGCTGTGCCGGGTAGGGGATGATAGATTCCATCTGTGATACTTACAATAGAGGTTATTGTCCCATTATGCAGACTTACAGCAATAAGTATTTGAGAATGTCACGTTGAAGGCTATTTGAATGTCCTGACAACTGTGCTTTACTTCCTTTCAGCTTTTCGTTGTAATTTATTCCAGCTCTCTTATACTCTTTGCTTCAAAAATAGATTATTATTTAATGACAGTCAGAAACAAGAACAACGCTGAGGATTAATTTGGTGCGATAACAAGAGCTGTGTATATGTCTACTGGTAGCTTCAAAGAACATCCTGAGGATCTTTTCCTTTAGTGTTTCACTTTTTATGCTACTATTTACCGACTTCTACTGATACATGAATCAAGTATTTTCACTTGTTACCTTCAGTGGGCAGATAAATGTAGCTGCAGTAGGCAATAAAAACCCCTACAGGGCCAAAGTTGTATATTGAAAGCTGGATTAACACTTTAAGAACTTCATATTACTTCATTTTTACCTTCATTCTCAGTTATTCGAGTTTTACTAAAGGTTGGGCTCAGTTCATCCTCCCTATATGATCGCAGACATGATACACACGAAAAATATACACCGCCAAAAACCATGAATAGCCAATTATGTCGTAGTGGCTATGTCACATCTATTAAGTCTTTTATCGCTGTTCATTTCATCTTTTATCCATTCAAAAGTCAACTTCATTCTAAGTCTGGGTTTATCACCATCACTAATGCTCACAGAATAGTGAGAAGTATAGTAATCATGAGGCACAGGAAGAGCTAAGAGCTTTCAAATAGATTCTATGGACTATCAATAATGTATGTAGTCCTTCATATCTTTTCAGTTCAGCTTTTTTCTAAGTATACGCGATATAGCAAGCCAGTAAATATACCCTCCACATGGCAACCTCATAACAGAGGAAAATGTAAGAGAAAAACATACTCACGGCATCAAATACTAGTCAGTTGTGAGTTATGTGCTGGGTAGTATGTCATTAGCATTTCTTTTTACTTCTTTTCTTCTTTTGCTTTTCAATATTCAAGTTGTCCCTACGCCAACATTTTGTCTCTCAATCGATGTTGAGAGAAAAGTGGGTTACACAGTAGTGAGAGATTCTAAATCCTAAAAGAAGTCACGGACTTTTCCTTGGTAGCTACAAAGCGTCCTTTCCGCTTATTTTTACTTTGACCAATAGCTTGTTGTTGTTTACCCGAGTTACCCCTACGGTAAATTTCGGCCCTCCCTTTAGCTGCGAACAATATTGGGAGAAATACAAGAATGATGCATACTAGGAGATAAAGAGGGGTGACCAGCCATCTAAACCAGTCTCTAAAAGTGTGTCAAGCCTCGTATTCTGCTTCATTGTACCTTTTTACCTCCATATGTCAGGTTCTTCCGTTCGAGATTTTCGTCTGCCATGTGATGCCAATCGAAAAGAGAGAAAGATCGTTTAATTGGATATCAGAGAGGTAGAGAGAGTTATGTAGTACATACCAATAGCTAACAATATCAACACTGGCTATCTCTTATAGTTCCTAACATCTTTTATTCTTGAACTTTTCAGCTTATCCAAAAACCATAACTTTTGGCGCTAATAGGGAGAGAGGTAGAAGTATCGTAAATACACACGGAGTATACCTAAGAGTAGTGCCAATCACAAGAACAACTATGTTTTAATGTCCTCGACCTCTCTCCTCAACTAGTCTCAGGTTTAAATTGCTGTTTAGTGGACTTATGGTTCTGCTATATGCCCTTCCCAAAGATATTGACAGAATAGAGATATACTGTGGATTTCAAGTCCAGCATCCATATGACGTAGCTAGAGTTACATCCAGAGCCTTCCCAAACAGCACCAGCCTTGTTTCAAATCTCATTTCAGCTTTTGTCCTTCAATTAAGTTACTTTTGCTGGGCGTTTTTTGTCACAATCAGTAATGCCAACACACCATTGACATACTGGAGTATTATAAACTAGAGGTCTAAACAAGATGTTTTTTACCTAGATTTAGTGATTATGACCGTCTTGAGAGTCTTTAACATCTGTATTTCAGCTTTTTCTCTTCAGTTTGAGGGTAAATACTAATCGTGATCATGGTCTTTCATCTAGGAGGCTTACAAAATCAACATAAGAGTTGAAGAACATCTAAAAAATACACAAGAAGTTCTAAAATACGTACTACTAGATATGAATAACACAATTAGCATCTTTTTACACTTCATTACAAGTTCCCTCCATCTTTTTCTCAGGTTTCGTATCCCAAGATATTAGCCTCCCATGCATTGATGCTGATAAAAGGAAGGAAACAGCAGTAGTAATGAGCTGAGAATCGCCAAGACTTGTCTACAGGTCAGCAGGGACTGGAATGGGTACAACAGACTTATTATTCTACTTTGATTCTATTGTTAACAGTAGTTTAATCGGCTTGTCTCGACACCACATAATGTCTCTCAATCACTGAAGCTCACAGTAAGGTTGAATACCGCGGTAGCATACATTAGAGACACAAGCAATAATCAATTGCAAGCTAGTAGATTCTCTAGTCCTTATGGGTCTAATCCTCTGCTTCTTTACAACTTTTCTCTATGGTTCATACCAATTTTACTACCATCTGGTTCTTGTCTCCTCATGCTTTGTGGCTTTCATCTGAGAGAAATACAGCAATAATATCCATAAACGACACCAAAATGTACTTTATCGTTAATACAGGGTCTTATTGAGTATCATTAGCCAC
Source organism: Yarrowia porcina (assembly GCA_900519025.1). Taxonomy (NCBI): domain Eukaryota; kingdom Fungi; phylum Ascomycota; class Dipodascomycetes; order Dipodascales; genus Yarrowia; species Yarrowia porcina. The sequence goes on from ULGT01000005.1 coordinate 23,417, forward strand.
TTCTTTCCTTTATCAGTATATTTATTTTCTTGAGAATCAAGTTATTCTTGCACATTACTTTCCATTCCTGTCATGCTGACAGAAAGGAAGTTAATAAATATGTGTGACCGACCAAAGCAGCACTTAATTTGCACTGTTAGATAAATTGTAACACAATATAATCTTGCAATAGATTATCTTTTCTCATTTCAACTTTTTTTTGCCTTTTCATTGATTCCTCCTGGGGCCACCTCTTTGATGTCATGGTATGCTAACAGAACCGCGATCCACAAGTCTTCAATATGTAATAACGTAGTAGATGATGACAAAACTATCACGTTTAGCAGCGATAAACACTGGGAGCAGGGTTCCACTCTTCATTTCAGCATTTCTTCGTCCGTTTTTCAAATTCTCCCAATCGTGAAGCGTCTGTCATTTGTGCTGTACACAACAGAGTGTAGCACCGGTACTGTTGAAATCAATACCAGAGCCAGGAATATTCAGTAAGATGCTACTGATAGCTACTATGCCAAAAGCTACAAATCTTTTCTCATTTCATCTTTTATTCTTCAAATTCTCTGGTTAGCCCTATCCCCAGTTTTATCGCTACGCACGAAGAAAGAGGTATATTGTACAGAATCGTTACTAAAAAGCAAACAAAAGTAGCTCATGGCATACTGTCAAGCATAATAGTCTTGAAATACCCTTTTTACTACTTCTGAACAGCTTATTTTGTCAACTAATCAACTTTCACCAAGGGCTTCTGTCCACTGTCAGCCAGTGGTGCTCTCAGAGCAGGATAATATAGCTATATAGCGTACCAAAGACACCCAAAAAAAGAACAGCACCAGCTAGAAGTCTTAATAGCTACTATGTGCTCATTATTGAACTTGTCTTCATCTTTTCGTCGTCATTTTATCGAGTTGTTCCTACGCATACAATGTGACTCTGTATGGAAGTTTCTCACAGTACAGTGGAAATAGAACATGTGGGCGATCGCAGCGGATGAAACTGTGGAATGACTTTTGGACTATGTAATAGCCGTTTAGTGCTCTTCATAAAGCTAGACATAACTTTTTTTGGTATATATCTAGCTAACTTCTCCCTCTCGAAGGGATCGCTAATTTGATGCCACAGAGTAGAGATATTGAGAATGTTATAACAAGGTGAATAACAGGTGAAGCTTATTACTACGTGCTTTAAGCTCCTTGGAGTGTGTATGGTAGCTTCTCATAGTTCTTCTTTGCATATTTTGCCAAATCTCGCGATGTATCTGTCCCTTGCTTGGTTTTGAAGATCCAGATCAATACAACAGAGTGATGGTGACATCTAAAGTAGATTGATAGCTACAAGGAGAGCTCTGTAGTATACATACAGCTATACAACATACTACATCGAGCTTTTGGAAGCCCCCAATAACTTTTCTTAGTCAGTATGACTACTATCAACTCAGCTCATCTGCAGTGGTGATGGCACATGTTCACGGGACAGAGATAAATGAGGCATTAATATATACCGACGACAACTAAAAGCGGTCCGTTGCAATACTAGAGATCAATTAAGTGTCTTGACCCCCATAAGTTTGCTTATGTCTCTGATTAGTCGTTCTTTCGTTTGCACCTATGCCCTCATACGACCTCTCTAGGTACGTCCCTGAATAAGAATAAATACAGATAGCAGTGTCCAGAATAAATACCAGAGGTGTGCAATTGTAAGCATACGTTAATAAATAATGTAATTAATTTCTCCTACTACATCATTTCAGGTTTTCTCCGTCATTTATTCACGTCATATTTACACTTGCATTTTGTCTCCATCATTGGAGAGATATAAACAATAGTAAAACCATACCAAAATATAACAGTGACAACAGTAAGTGCTCCAATAATCACCAATAGCTTCAAAAGCACCACAAAACTCTTGGTGCTCTTTTTTCCAACTTTCCTCTATACCTTTATCAAGTTATACCAGTCAATAACTCTTGTATTTTTAGCTGATACCTCTAAAGCCTCTGTTTCGGAACATAAATTTGAACATCAGCCACCTAAAGTAATGCGAAATCACATGAATTAAGCTAGAATATCACCCCTATGCCATTATCTTACTTCATAACTACTATTTATTAGTTCTCTAAGTGCCAGGATCAGTGTCTTCACTCTCGATGATTACAGAAGAGATAAATACATCGGAATTACATAGCACATAGTCTGGTAAGCGCGTTATTCTGCACAAAAAGGCATTTTGAGTGTTTGAGCATGTTCATATAAAGCTATTTCAGCTTTTATTCATTTAATATCTAACGCAACTCATTACCTGATTATTCCTCTCAAACACGGATGTTCCAAACAGAGAACAGCTTAAGCTAGGGCCAACCTGATGTTGTCACATACTTCATAGTTGAAGTCAGAAGCGTAACCAGCTCGTCTTCTCCTATCATCCGATCCTATTCCTCCTGGACTTGAACCAAACTAGTAATTTTGGAAATTGTGTCCCTGTAATGTTGCGTTATGGGAAAAGGTAAGTAGAGCAGTAATATTTACCTAAAGTATTCTAACATATGCTATGAAACTAGGGAATGTTCCCAGCCGCATTTCCTAGTTCTTTTTCTGTTTATCTTCTTCAACATTCGTGTTATCCCCACGTCAACATATTGTCTCGCAACCAATGATGATGAAAGAGAAGTATTATATCTTGTAGTAAAAGCTACTAGCAGCTGCAATAAGTAGTCCATCTTAGAGCTACAGATTCTGGCACCTCTTTTGCCTCAATTTGAGCATTCAATTTCTATAATACCAAGTCATTTGCATATCTGATGTTTGTCTCCCCATTCAAGCTGTTAATGGAAGAGAGTTATAGGTGATAGAAGTCAGTACACGCTACAAAAAGAGGTATTAGTAGTCTTAGAATGTGCTGTCAATAACCTCCGGAGCTTTTCGTTCAACTGTACAAGTTTCTATCTTCAACTTATCGATTAATACCAATCTGAGATTGATGTCCGTCGTTTGGATGCTGAAGGGAAAGAGGAGGATGCAATTAAATAACGTACCATAGACAGCTACATGTAATAAACAGCACCCATTAAGAGCATCATACGCTTTTATGAATAGCTACTAACTACTCTCTGTCAAAGTGACAAGTTATCCGAATTCTTGATTTCTGCCTTTCCAAAAACGAGATTACAGCGTGGAGGGAATCTTGGCAAAAGTAGAATAACTAGTAGCAAAAGGTGACTTACCATAGACTACTAGAGATAAATGAAGCTGTGAGTTTTTTCTCATCCTTCATTTCAACTTTTATTCATCAATTAGTCGTCTTATCGCGCCATAAAGACTTTCTGTTAATCAATGGTTCTCTCATAACAGAGACATAACGCTAGTAAAAACATACTAGAGACATCAAAACGCTGACAGATATCCTGTTGAAGAAATGAAAGATGACCAGGATATGTTATTTCTCTCTGTTAAAGCTTTTACTCAAAAAATATCAGTTTATGCAAGTCGTGAAAATGATGTATCGCCATGGTGGTTACAAACAGAGCGTTATACTGCCAAATATCAAGCTCGAGTCACGGAAAATCGTTTAGTTACTTGAAAACAGCATTCAAGACCATCTTAGACCTCTTATATCTTTCTGTTTCCTGTTATATTCTTCATTCAATGTTTTTCGTCCAGCGCAAGTATTACCCGGTACCAATGACACTAATTGAAGTTAAGTGAAGGTAGCATTAATGCAATTCAGGCGTTCAAAAGTGATGTTAATCAAATTGGTAGCTCGTTATAAACACCTTCAGCTATCTTTTATACTTCATTTCAATTTTTGTATGTCATTTCATGGAATTTCACGCACGTCATCTTAGTCCCTCCTATCGAAATCACAAAACAGACATAACAGCAGTAATATCCAAATAGGAAATTTAATAGAAGCGCAAATATCCCAGAGCAGTCTCCAAAGGTGTCATAAGAAGATTGTCTTACTTCATTTCAACTTTTCTACGTCCTTCTTCGAGTTCTGCCAAGTGCAAGTATTTGTCAGTCGTTATTGGTGATCGCAGAACTGATAAAAATACAATAGTATTGTATAACTGGCAACTACAAGTGGCTAAATAGCTACTAGTAGCCATAAAACACGTAATCTCCCACTTCGCTAGTGTACTGTAAACTTCATTCTTCAATTGTACAAGTTATCGTAACCTATGACTGAGTCTCTTTGCATAAGGATAACGTAAAAGAGTTATTTATAGCAGAGATAGGTGTTAGCCACAACCAATAATATTGCTTCAGCTACTATCATCATAACGACATTCCATTACGCATCCTTTATCTACATTCAACTTGTATTTGCCAATCAATACCGTTTGCCCTGGTACTAAAATTGGGCCCTGCAGTCATTAACGCCTACTGAGCAGGGAAGGGTAAGAGATTGATACAGGGGTAGTTGTTAATAGTCCACTATCACTAGTCATAAACTATATGGGTCTCTTGTTTCTCTTTCTTCCAGCTTTTCTTCACCGTTTTATCAGATTGTAGGAATTGCTGCTCAGGTCTCTCCTGTATGGTTTTTATAAGAAAAGAAGCAAACACCGCTTGAGTGTAATTGAGGCATAAAGGGGTTGTCAACTGCCTACCAGTATGTGAATAGACTATATATGGCTACTTTAAATGCTTCCCTACAACTTTTCTTGCTCAGTTGATGACGTTGCTCCAACTCATGGTTCTTGTCTTATTCAGTGATGTTCATTTAAGAGTGGTAAACGTAGCACTGGCAGGTTTTTACTGAATCAAAGGTGGCAAACTCCAGAACGGTAGTATATAGGTCATATGGGTCTCTTTCCAGACTTACTGACATCTTTTATACACAATTTACATACATATTCCAATGATTGCATGTCTCTCAACTTTTGACACTTACATAACAGACAAGAATACGATGTAAAAACATATTAGTAACGACAACAAGTACCTAAAACTTTACTTAAGATCATCAGAAACAATATGGTAGCACTGTCTTTCATTATTTCATCTTTTGTTCTTCTATTCATGAAGCTATATCAGTCTAAGAATAGTCATTCGATCAATGGTGCTCATAGAAGAGCGGCAATTGAGGTAGTAATACACACAAACTGTAGTTAGCTGTCCCCATTACCTCAAATAGAGGTTAATAAGCGTCTAGGGCATCCCTTTTTCTCTATCCTCTACTTTTATTCGTTATGTAATCGACTTTTCCTACATCAGAATTCCCATCAATCGTTAATGTCTGCAGTACAGACATAAATGACATTTTAAAGAAGAAAGAGACATTGGGTAGCAGTAAAACACCTATAGTGCGCAGTCTTGAGCACAATGATTCCTCTATTATACTTCATGGCAGCTTATATTCTTTGTTTTATCGTGTTATTACAACGTGCGCAGTTCGTCTCAAATTAGGTACTGATAGAACAGAGGTATACTCTGAACCCGTAGATATTAAGGCAGTAAAAGCGGCCAGTAATCTTAAATAGTCATATTTGAATGTGCTGGATCTTATGTATCCATTCTTTTCAACTTTTGGACTATTACGTTTGGACATTTCGCTTATCTTGTAGCTCAGTCTTCCGAATTGTTGTCAAATAACGGAGAGGAATACAAATCACAGCCTTAATAACTCGTCAGTTAGTCTTTCATTGCCATTAGAGCGAACCATATTTAGTTGATTCCCATCTCTACTGCTTTCATTCTTCATTTATCACGTTATTCCAACCTTTGGTTTTGATACCTACCAAACAAAAGCAGATGTAGCACTAAGACGTACTGAAAGTTGCAAAAGGTAGACTGTGATACATTCGTGCCTACTATCAAATTTTATAAGTCTCTTATGCTGCTTTTTTTCAACTTCTGGCTGCTATAGGATCGATGTACTCCTACCCCTGAGATGTCCTCCTTAAAGATACCGAGAGAACAGTGATATACCATATAATTCAATACTAGAAACGAAAAGATTTGATGAACTAGACACCAGTATAGACAAAATTGAAGATGAGCTCTATGTGATATCTCTGTTCAACTTTTCTTCTTCAAAAGTTCGGGGTATGCCAAGTCGTGTTGTTTGCCTCTCCACGATGAGCAGCAGAAAGGTGGTAAAGGTCTGTTAAAAGCTGAAACCACACAGAAGAAGTTATAAATAGCTGCCTGATAACTGTCACGCTGTTGATTGCACTCTACCTCACGACCCATTGCCTTTTATCCGTCAATAAAACAACTTTTTCCTACGCTTGCTTTTTGGCAGTCTGTGTGGCACATAGATAAAAAGTGGATATGGAGCAATGCCTTAGTTACAGGACCTCAACAGTCCCTAGTAACGTAGACGTAGCTATAGATATTGGTTCTAACTTCTTTTATCTCTTGATTTCAACTTTTTACCCACGTTTAATAGCATTTTCTGACACCTTCACTTTGATTCTCTTTAATGATAGTGACACGGAATGAAGGTAATAATAGCAATCTAAATGCTGATGAAGTGTCAAAAGTAAGTCCATGACTAAATTAATGCCTATGGCACAATATAGTCAACTTATTACCACTATCCAGGGGTATTTTCGTCTGGTGTCTAGCTATCTCTAGCAATTCAAAGATATTCCCCGGTTCTGAGCCCTGAAATAGCCCTGAATATGATATAAAGTAAGAGGCTCACATACAGCCTGTTACTAATGCTTGCTAACTGTTAACCTCTCATTAGCTAATATCTCGCTTCTACATACTAGCTGCCTCTGCTCTCACAGCCTCACTGGTAATAAACGATAGACATGAAACAGGAAACAAAGTTGAAACAATGCTATTCAATAGCACCCCGTGCTTTACTGAAGTCCTAAAACTTCATTGGTCAAGTCCTCCAGTCCTGTAGTTACTGATGTCCTATTTCCGGAATCTATCTCTCATTTCCCAGTATCTGAGATATTCGGAAAGTAAGTTTAGGGAAAACTAGGGAAATGGTAATAAAAAGCTGGATTGATGTGGTCTAAGAGTCTCATGACATTTCAAAAGGCCCAATGTATTCGGGGGACTACTTTCTGGGGAGTTGGTATGTCCTGCTCTCTAATCAACATCCTTCTAGCACTATTGTGTATGCACCATCCAAAAAGGTAACTTTTATTGATTTAAAAGATGAATAGAAGAAGTACAGACTTGGGCACCTTTAAAATACTACCTGGTGGTGTAAAAGATTTTGGTTAGACATTAAATGTTGGTATCAACTCATCATTACTGTACCTGTACATCTATATCCACCTCTATTCTGTGAGGTTAAAAGGCACAACTAAGAACCTGAGACGGCCCAATTAAAGCACAAAAGAAGCTGAAACGGAGTTATGTAAAGCACTCGTGTTGTATATATAATCTCTATTGTGCAACATACTGCTAGATACAGCTGGTATGTACTTTGGCTACATTTACCTATCTCGAAGTAACAGTACCTCTACAGACGTTTTCAGCTGTTCACATTTACTTCTTTCACCATCACTTACTCAAACGAAACAAGTTCTTTTAACGTCATCCCTATCCAAGAACCCCATCGTTTCAACAAATAGAAGGAACACAGTAAAACACTAATAAACAGTATGGTACTTTGCAAGCAAAAAGTACAGTACAAACCCGACAAAGCTTAATGACATTACTAGTGTTGATAAGTAGCGCTACCAGAGCCATTTGGCTACTTCCGATGTCAATGAAGTATATTTCCCGCGATTTACTGTACCAAATGTACCTTTCTCTAAAACAGCCACAACTCAACAATGTAACTTTCCGAGTAAAAACACACCTATTGGAACGAGGACCTCGTTGACATAATCACAGAAGTCAGGGAAACTATATGGAGTTATTTATTGTTTTCCACACCGATTATTTCCCTTTTTATCTCCTTTTTTAGTATTTGTGTTACCCCACATTTTGACTTCAATTACCCACAGAATCCGCATCGACCATGACAAGATAGAAACAAACATGGTGGTGGAGTTACGGAGACTCAAGCTTTCTGTTGCACTCTTTTATTCTTTAAAAACTCGTGATTTTTCGAAAATTCGAAAATTGGCCATTTTGCCTGACTCATGGTCAGGGAAATTTGCCAAAACCGCCCAAATATGACTTGATGACTAAGCAAGATTTTTGAATATAATGGGTTTAGCGCATCACTAGTGATCATAAAAGAAATTTCAGAGTGAGGCGAGTCGGAAAATATCATTAGTATTCATTTCTGACGTCGTCTTGGTGGTATTTTCCTTCAACGAAGTCGTGAAAAAAATATTTCACCCCTGATTCGGCACTTCTCGGTTTTTTTTTATTTTGAGATTTTTGGAAAAGCTTATTTCACCAAAAGTGCCCAAGTTGTGGGAAGTTGAGAAAAAAAATAAAAAAGTCGCATGTCTGGCAAGTGACATATTGCTACTGCAAGCTGCTCCCCTTGAACTCATGAGTAAGCTTCCGCTGTCTGTTTTCAGCTTTGCAATTTATTTCGAAAGTTACAGTGGTATGAAGTTGCTAGATTGGTATGTTCTTTGAATCGTCGTCATGGAATCAATATACGTCATAGAGACTATCTCGTGGTACCACTCTACTCTTAGTACTGTGGTGTACGTCACTCTCCACCTGTTTCGTTTGGTTCCAGCCTCTGAGCAGAGTTGGGGCTGTTTGTAACATTGCAAAAACTGGTTTTTGTTCAAACATCTTCAATAAAGTCCAAAACCAATTGGCGAATTGATATTAGAGATGATGCGGAACGGGGCTATCCAAATCTACCACTTGTATGTGTCGTAGACCCATATTGCCCGTTTTCGGTTTTTTTTCTCGGTTTTCTCTGACTTGACCGACTTTGTGTCTTTAGCCCCAGTTTTTAAGGTTTAAGCTTTCTCTTATCAATATTATCGAAATTTCCTCAAAAAGCTCGAAACTCACTTTTTCTGAAAATGGGTGGTGGAAATGGAGTGGTTGCAGCTTCAATGCTGGATAAACAGGTGCCCCACCTTACTATATGAAGCTTGCTGATTACAAATATGCTGTCAGTTTTCCTGTAGGAGCAAAAATGACGGTTATGCAGGATCCGCGTTCAGCTCAAAATTGCCAAAAATCAATAATTTTATGGGGTGTGGGTCAGGCGAATACTGCGAATTTTGAAATTTTCAAAATACTCAAGTTAGAGAATCCAGAATAGTTGCACTAGAAACATTGGAGCTGTAGGGCATCAGTGATGTAACTGATGTACTTGTAGCACAACTATGTGGCTTTCTAGAGAGATTTCAAAACAGCTGTTTTGATTACTAATCAACTTTAGGCTGTTATGAATCTATGATTGGACTTGAAAATGTCCTTCAAAAAGTTTCTGTAGTAATCAGCATAACTGAGGCTTTCTTCCTGATACATTTTTCGTGTCTTTATTCGAACTTTTTATGACAAGTTATTTTTGCGGTGAGTTTGGAGCAGTGAGTTTGGATAAGGCGATGAACCAAACCTTGAGGGTTGGGGTTGTAAAAAAAGGGAGAAAAACAGATTGGAAATAAATTGGAAATAAATTGGAAATGAATTGGAAATAAATCAGGTGGCTAACTGGTATGTGCAATAATTGTTATTGAATACCCTGTGTCTTAAAGTGTCTCTGTCTCTAAGACTGCCTCCTAACCATATCCCACTACGGTAGTCGCAACTGTTGGCATCAGAGATATCTCTATCGAAAAGAAGTCGAAGAGGGGTAATATGAGTGTGATTTTTCAGAGACGTTTCAACGTTCTGAGGCTCCATTGTGGCACTTGTTAACTCAAATGTGTGCCACGTGTGCCACTTTGAGCCGCATTGTCCTTGCACTTGGGCTCAGCAACACAACCAATGAATCATAGCTAGAAACAGCAAAAGGAATCGAAACAGGTTCATTCGACGTCACCAAAAGCGATCAGGCCTTTTTCATGTCCGTTATTTTTATCTTTCGAATTTTTCGGCCACAAACTCTGTCATGACATATTCCTTCCATTTTGATCCTGCAACAACAAGGCGGGGCCTGCGCGACGTGCAAGTGAGGACGTTGGGAGTTGGGACCAAAAATATCACGTGCAGCCACATTCTTGAAATTATAGTTTGTTGACAGGGGTAACTTCTTATCAAAATTCCAAGAAAAGACTTAGGAGAGCTACTTATGGTATATGATGTCGATATAGGTGCTATAATTTCGGAGATAGCGGACTTGCGAAAATATTGTCGAAAATGCCCCAAACATTCAGATGATCGCCTCTATTCTTCTGTACGAGGTCTACAACGCGAGTTATGGATGTCCGAAATCTCTCCGATCTCAGGACTTAGCCAAATTTTCAAAAGTTGGGACCACACGCAAAGTGTGTACATTCCGGAGGGTTACGCGTGAAAAAAGCCATAGAATCACATGGAATAAAGGGAATATGGTAATGAAAACGTGCAAAAATACATCTAACGGGTCAATATTATCATATATCGGTAGATTGATTACATAGATAGCTTATGAGGGCAGTAAAAGGAGTGTTGTGTTGTAGCCCGCTGCAGACGCGTCACAACAGACCCAGGCAGTAAAAGCGTGATAACATCGTGAAACGGGCATACAACGAGAAGAAACAAGAACGAGGGCAATACCACCACACTCATGATGGTCTAGAGCAAGCCCTCGCACGTTCTGATGACCCTGAGGCCGGCAAACACGCGTGGTCCTTACAGGGCTCTACCCACGGGCCTGGAGGAAGCCTCAGAACGCGATAACGACGATACATGAGTGCGCAAGGTGATAATAACAGTAGCTACGGCATAAGAGACCCTGGGGATTACCCCCAGAAATATCCTATCGTTCTCCTAGTGTTGTATTATCGTTTTTGGGCCGTGTTGTGCACCCCCATGAGACGCGTTTTGCCCTTGAGCAACAGAAACACGTTCAAAACAGCACCAAACGACAACATAAACACTCAGGATATCGATAGACATATTAAGAATAGTTCCGACAACAAATATACTCACTTTCATTCGTTTCTTTCATGTTTTGGCGGTTTTCTGGGCGCGTCGTTTTTTTCGGGGTGTGGATTGTAAGAAATTGAGATTTACTTGACTCTGTTGAACTCCCAACTACCGGAAACCTTAATTCATTTCTTTCCTTCGGGGGAAGTTAGGAAAAAATGTTTCCATCGGGGGAAGTTCGTTTAGAGTTTTGGGATTTTTGGCACTTGCACGTCGTGCAGACCCCGCCTTGAACAACGGAATGAACCCAGCATATTCAAGAGCTGTGAACGGGATCTGATAATGAAAAAACAGCACGAAGCGGCTTGCTTCAACTCCACGATTTTATTTACGCTCTACTTGTACTTGTAAATGTATAAAAGCGCTGCCAGTTTTTGGCTGTCGAATTCACGAACACTACAATACCTGTTCACCACCCTTGATGACGAGCCCCTGAATAGTTTGCCACATCTACAAATACTTATGAAAATAATATATTACTGCACACACGAAAGACATGTGGAAAAATATCCTACAGTCATTATAAAGTCGCCTTTTTCATTCTATAAAGCAGTATTGCACTTGTACTTGTCGTTTGTCTCTCTGGTAACTCACTCGGGGTGTCGTTGCAAAGGGTGGATACAGATTACGTGATTAACAGATTGATGCATTTAGGCCCTGTTCAAGAGACCCTAAGGTGGAGACTTAAGAGCAATTCCAATTTATTATCGAAACATGAGAGCAATAATATCTTTCCCCACCTGAATACGGGCCTTCAATTGCGTGTGTGGCAAAAGTTGTAGTTTCTGACCAGTCAAACGACCGCATTTTAGGCTACTACGAAGATAGTCATACCAAAATGATCACCACGACATCGTTCATCCAGGTGTAGTAAGATAATCCTTATGTCATCAATTCTCGACAGAAAATCTCAGACTCCCCAATCATCTCCACATGTGGCAAAACCTTACTCGATGAGAAGTCCATAACTGCAGTAAAACCTACACACGAGATGCTTGGAACAGAAATATGCAATGTAAATCACCAAGACAAAGACTACCCGGTACGGTACCCTCCACATTGTGTTTATTTGCCATACCAATTATAGCTCCACGTGGTGTGCATTTTGTGATACATTTTTTATTTTGTTTTCCAAAAAGGGAAGTGTAAGCGAGCAACAAATCCCCTCACTTTCTGCCAATGCATAGATGCTTCCTTGTTGTCGTTTCACTGGGTTCCTAATATCTTGCGTTTCCCCCTCCTTATACAGAAGGCTTTCATTTTACGACCACGTATGCTGTCATCGCCAATGTAATGTAACTGGAAAAAGACTTACGTTCTCGAAGACGGTTGAAAACCTATCTGATACTGATCTACTGCCAAAACATTCGTTCTTCATCAGAACTATTTACTTTCTAGATCAATTTTTTATTGATTTGGCAAGGCTCATATAAGGTAGAGTCCCTGGGGGAACATGTTTACGCCAAAGTACACCTGAAAATGTCTGTATCATCATGAGAAGCCCACTCCAGTAATCTGCAGAGCTGGATATATCCATACAAAATTTTGACTCAACTCAAAACTGACTATTGCGCGAAATAACCGCTTGACCCTACAATTTATGACATCAGATTCAAACTTCAAACCCGCCCAACATCAGCAATTTGCCACTAAGGACAGAATAAAATACACCGACAGAGTCGCAATGAACAGGACTTTCTGTTAGAGACCTTGTTTGAACCCAAACACGTCGTTTTTCAAAATTTCAAAATTTCGTCATTCTGCCTGACCCACCATCAGGAAAATATGCCAAAACTGTCAAAATCTGACTTGCTGACTAAGCAGGAATTTGCGAAATAACAGGTTTACAGAGTTCTAACTAGTTTTAACGTAAACTCCGGACCAGGTCGAGTAGATATATACCCCCATTTCTTGCATTTGATGTTCTCTTCATGGTTTGTTCCTCCAACGAAATTGGAAAAAAAATATTTCACCCCTAATTCGGCACTTTTCGGTTTTTTTTATTTTTGAGAATTTCCAAAAAGCTTATTTCACCAAAAGTGAGCAAGTTGGGTGAAGTTGGGAAAAAAAATAAAAAAGTCGCATGTCTGGAATTCGATGTAAACTTAGTAGAAACTATTTCATTCGATCTCAGGAGTAGTAATTCGCAGTCTGTTACTCCATTCACAATTTATTTCAGAAGTTATCACGATTTGAAACTGGCTCTATTGCAAGCTTCTAGAAATGATATCATGGTCATAATATTCGCTGCACAGGGAAGCAAGTAACACCAGTCTACTTACACTCGCAACCCGCATCTTTGCATGTGCTTATTTAGTCTACCACAGGTCTCTGAGCGGAATTGTGGTTGCTGGTACCTTTGGAAAAACTTGTCTTGGAGCTAACAGCCGAAACAGTCGACAAAATGGATTCTCAATGCCATATTCATGATGGCGCGGGTCGGGGCTATCTAAAAATACCAGTCTCCAATATCCTAGCGCCGTATTACCTGTTTTCGGTTTTTTTTATCGTTTTCCTCCGGCTTGCCCGACTTTGTGTCTTTGACCAGATTTTTAAGGTTTAGGCTTTTTCTTATCTCAAATCTTCACTTTTTCCCAAAAAGGCCGAAACACGGGTTTTCTGAAAACGGGTAGTTTGAACCAAGAGGTTCTGATGTCATTATTTATGAAACAAACATGGTAATAGCTTTTGTGATGTAAACTGACCACAATAGTGATCTTAGTTGCTCTGTAGCAGCAATATTGGTGGAGATACAAAATTTATGTTCAGCTCAAAATCGTCAAAAATGGCAGTTTTCATGGGGTGTGGGTCAGGTAAATTTTTACATTTTTGGAAATTTCGAAATAATGGTGATAGGGTCACACAATAAGCTCCATCTGATACTCCGAAGCTGTAATACTTCAATGATATGACTGATGTCTTCTTAGTCTCTGTATGTGGCCTCAGGGAAGCATTTCTGCGCAGTGATTTTGCCTACTAATCAGGTTTAGGAAGCATTTTCTAGCTAATTAAGCGAGGAAAAAAGCTTCAAAAGATGTTAATTATCTTCTGCGCGACTGAAGCTTTCTCCCTGATATGTTGTTCTCCCCTTTGTGTGAAATTTTTGATACACGTTATCTATGCACTGCCTAAATGATAGGCAATGACCCTTATTTCGGGGTCGAGAGTTTTAGAATGTTAAAATAATTCGGAAATTAATACGAACGATTTAGTAACATGTTTTTAGGTGTAGGCACATTTAATGGAAGCCATTGGCAGCTTGAGAGGGGTTTAGCAGTCCTCTGTAAAAAATACGGGTACAGGTGTGGTGATTATTAAGCTCGTATTTCTGCTTCTAGTGTGCTTCAACTCTATCGGTAAAAAGAGGGGCAAGTCGGTTAATTGATGAATAAAAGTTGGCATGATATATAGCAATGTTATCGGGACATCTATAAACCCTGTCGTATGCTATATATCATCTCTGGTTGCAGTTGATACATGTTCTTGTTATGCTAATTGCTTCTCTGCGGGTACCATTCATGAAGACATACCATAGGCTGAAGTAATCCGATGATTTAAAAGTAGAAAGCTGACATCGGGCAGTATGCAAGGCCCCTGAGGTTATAGCTAGCCTATGACACAATATTAGCAGCCTCTTTTTGCTGCTGATTATTTTTTACACGTTTGAACGCTCAGTTATGTATGTATGCTTGGAGACATAAATACAATATATTGTTAGGTCTGTGAATTATCCAGGAAGATAGCAATTAAAATGAGAAAAGTTACCCGATACCTTCCGATGTCTACCTGACATCCATATGTAGTAACCAAATACCCTTTGCTATCTTTCATTATGGCATGAGCTCTGTTCAGTAAACACAAGGATGAGCGACCGAAAAGGGGCTATAAATGTTGAAAAGAAGTACAAGAAGAGGCTAGTATTCATTTTACTGGTCTTATAACAAAGATAACTCAGCTCTTTCGTATTTGAGATATATATTTCGACAGTATGCTCATTGTATGTATGTGTCGCCTGTGGAGGCCGTTACCATGATTCGAAGTTTTGATATATAACGAATTTAAGAAAAATCAGGCAGTATAAAAAGTCCAAAGAGTACCTTAATGCTAATGGTAGATAACCAATCCTCTCTTCTTGTTCTCAGCAGGTTTTAAATATCTACTTCCTAGATATGCTCGTTCTGGATGTTCTGTCACCAACGTAAATGTGGAATAAGTGTGTAATAAAAGCTGAATCCAGGTAATATAAGACGTTTGGAGCATTTATTCAGACTCATTAGCACGACTTACTACCTCATACTGTAACTGAATGTTCAATAAAGCTTCAGTTTCTTATCCAGTCAACTCTATGGTAAGGGGTATAATTGGTCGTTGAGAAACTCTTTTAATATAGACAAAAACGCTCAGGGGAAGTTGAAGCAGAATACCAGTACGTTGAGCTGATCAATATGGTGCTACGGGTTTTGACTTTGTTGCTGATTTCCACTTTTCGTGCTATATTTCAAACTACTCTGGGCTGAAAATATTGAGAAAACCAGCGGAGTGGTAATGCAATCAAGTGACGAAGAAAAACTGAAATGAAGTAGAAGAAGGCCCTCTTCATGTTTAAAGAGCTGTTATGATGCTGGAGTCATCATGATTGTGTATGTAGATATGTTTAGTGCTTCTCTAACTCTGGCCCCACTGATTATAGTGACAGATAAGCTGGTTTGGTAGAGCTTGAATATGAACACTAGAAACAAGAAAGCTGAAATGAAGAAACATGAAGGGCTAAAGATGTTTTAAACATCTGGGAGTACCTATCAAACAGCTTCTCAATATCACTGAACGCAATATTGTTATATTTCCCACTGTCCTGGGACTACCAATATATGGACAAAAACCCAGGTACAGGGACAAGATGTTTTACGAGCGAATAAATACGAAAATGGGGTATAGGAACTGCTTTGTATGTCTAGCCTTTTGTGGGCGTATGATAGGCAGCCTTTTGAGTCAGTGAGTATCTGTTTCAGTTACAATTACCTGTTGTACGTATCCTAATCGAAGAGACAATTACTAAGAGCAAAGATTCGGACTACTCAGAAGGAATAAGCTGAAATGAACTATTAAAGGAGTTTCACAGGGTACTTTGTACATCTTGAGAGCTGATCCATTACTCATGCTGTCTTGAGTATGTTATATTTCTTGATTCCTCTCTCTTCTGTCAGCAGCATACCAGCGAGAAAATGCATGCGCGAGAAAAACTACACAAGAGGGCGAGTAATAGGGCAAATAGAGTAAAATATATGCTAGATATGTTTGCTAGCCCGTGGAACGTACTGTTAGATAGTTTTTAGCTTTGCTGGTATTCACCACTACTGTATATTTGTCTTTGCTGTCTTGAATTTTTTAGATAAACATATTGGTAAGCGAGTAACTCGATTATTCGATGATTAAAAGCTGTAATAAAGAAGAAGAAGAAGTTAGAGACATCCTTCTAGTAGATAGGCTAGTTTTGGCTGCTTCTGGGTATCACCATTTGTTTATATCGCTCAATATGTCTTCGTTGAGTATCACAGATGAAGAAACGAATAATGCAGCATGATATAGTTGGATAAATAAAAGAAGAAAAGATGAAATGAGGAAAGAAGTGAGGCTTGTGACTCTATTAACAGCCGTTTCATGCGGGTTTCAACTTCATGGTGTCCCTGCTCCGCATTACGGCGGTGTATATCCCCGTGCTGTGCACGTCACTGACTTGGACAAGATACAGGTGTAGGGAAAATTGGACTATTGAACCATAACGAAGTGCTGTCATTGTCATATTAGAATCCTTCTAAACTTTGGATGCCTATCATCCGTTCATTTCTCGGTTTCTTTTCGTTACCTAACTGGATTACCATTCTTGTTTACCATCTTGACTTGTTATACCCACACACCAGAAAGAAATATACCAATAGCAATAAGATCCAATGAAAAAATGAAGCAATAATGGCCCAATATAGTTATAAGGATCACATTTTCAAGCCAATCTACTTATTTGTACTTTGAATGGTTAGTTTTGTAAGTTATTCCAAGCCACGGCCAATCTCTCCATTATGTACTGAACAAAAAGAGAATTTACAGCTCTAGAAAAGCGTCAATCATTGAAGATTGTTTCTGATTCTACCGTGAGAGCGCGGCAAGCTTCTGGAAATCTTCCATAAGTGAAATTCAGCTTTTAATCATCTTTTGTTCAATCTAAACCAACATCTACACTTCTAACCTGCATCAACGATTATCACACACCAGAAAACAAGCAGTAGAACAAACTAGAAAGAATAAGGAGTAGACAACTAGCTACAAATAGTTTCTGATCATCTCCTGCGCCTTCTATCTCTCTTTATTTCAGCTTTCATATGTGTATAGTGCCAAATTTACTAACCATGGTTTTTGACTCTACAATCGTGATGTCCACGAAAGTGTGGAAATGTTGTAATAAAGAGTATAGAGGGCATTGGGAAGTTGCAGTATTGACAATAAAGGTCTTTAAAACGATTTAAGCACTCTATCGTACTACATTTCAGCTTTTTAAGTTGTTTTATCGAGTCATCTTAGGCCCTATGTTTTCCTCTCATTGACTGATGTTTCGAAATATATGTACCGGTAATGTACCGCTTTATTATGAACCAGTGATAGAAAGGTATAAGTCAGAAGGATAAATTACATAAAATGATGTCTACGAAAGTCTCTCTTACTTTGTAGCTTCGTTTCATCGCTTTTTCCTGGTATATCTCGGCACCTATATAAGGTCTTTCACTCATTGAAGCGTAGAGAAGTGATGCATACAGTTGTCATAAGTATCAAAAACAGCAACAAGATGCAAATAGACTAGTGTTTGACACCAACAAAGGAGTACAGAGCTCTTATGTTTCCTCAATTCAACTTTTCTCTGCGACCCACAGGCTCTCCCAACCCAGGATGTTGGTCTCGCGCACATGTGGTTGACCAGGGATCGATAAATTTAGCAATAGGAAGTATAGGAGGCAACAAACAATTGATGCTAACATTGAAACACCCTCTAGATATATACTGAGACACTTCTCACAAGTAATTCTCTTTTCTATCTGTTATTTCACGAACTTTGTCTACGTGCCCTACGTGTCCCTCCATCATGCAGGTTACAGAATTGTGAAATCTCGAAAGTAATACGTATGGAGCTACAATAAGTACTTGGTTGATTAACATCTGAGTCTATAAGAGCTTTTATCACTTTGATTTACCAGATTTCAGCTTTTCCCTGTCAATTATTCGGATTCGGGGAATTAGTAGTCATAGTCACTGGCGCTAACGCTTCACTACATACCGGTACTGTGGGAACTACAGTATAATCTGGTACCAATGACAACAGAAGCTACTAATCATACGACTGGAATATCTATGGTACTCATTACAGTCCAAAATTCACTTGTCTATAGTATAGTTATCATTTCTCAATTACCGGTACACCTGTTATTCAAAAAGATATCTCAAGAAGGTGATGACAGAAAAGAGGTTAAAGCAACAGTAGAGGTATAAAATGCGTAAAACGGGTGCCTTTTATGGGAGATATTTGATATGGTAGACTCTATTGGTCTTTAGCCACCTATTTTCGGTTTTTATTGAAAAAATTATCGACTTTCCAGCCCACATAACTGACCCTTCTGAAGTACATGGTTTCAGAACGGTGTTACTGAAGGCGTTCCTATATAAAAAGAGACGGGAAATGCTATAAATACTCACTAGTAGTGCACGAAAGTATGCCAGGCATTTCATTTCTCTTCACTACAGCTTTTCTCCTTCATATACCACATTATATCAATTGTAACGTTAGCCTCTCACGTATACTTACATAACAGAGAGATATCCTACTGAAAAACGTAGTAGAAACAAGAGAAGCCAGACTATCACGTACTTCTAGGTACAGTAATAATCACCAGCCTTTTATTATTCTTCGTATCAGCTTTTATTCATCAATTGATCGAGTTAGGCCTAACCTAGGTTTCGTCTTGCAATCGTACATGATCATAGAGAGGACTAAAACGCAAGTCTACACTGTAAGGGTGGTGAACAGAGGTAATAGCAATAGTTTGTATGTCCAGTTAAACATATCTAACAACTTCTTATACTTCAATTCAGCTTTTTTGATCAGAAATTCGGGCTTTCCATTTACACAACCTCTCGTATTGTTGATGCACGCAGAAGAGAGAGGAACGAGACTGTATAATATTTTAGATAAATGCAGAAGGTGATTGTTCTCACATCATGATATATGTAAAACACTACAGGCACTACATTACCCATCATTTGAACTTTTCTACCTCATCTGCCGTGTTTTTCCTACGCTGGCATATAGTCTCTCCAAGAACTTCACAGAAATGGAAGATGTGAAAGGGTGCAATATCCTATGAGAACGAAGAGATACTCTGTCCGATAATCGGGGCTACACTTATTATTATGACCCCCTTTAGTTACTCTATTTCAACTTTTGTTTCTCAGGATATCGTGTTATACATGTGAAGGGTGTTAATCAAATCACAATACCTACAGAATGGGGTAGATAGAACAGTAACATGTCTCAATGCAACTGAAGATGCTGAACTGCACTTTGAAGTCATAAATAACCTCGAATAAGACTCTGCGTCATTCCATCCGGCTTTCTTTGCTATTTAATTGAGATTCAATCAAGATCATTTTGAATTAGAATCGAAGTATCAGACTGAATAGAGATACATTCCAAAGTAATGAAAAATGAACATGAATAAATAGTCAACTCTTTAGTATCGGTCATAGGAAGTACTGGGGGCTACTTATCCCTCTTCATTTCAGCTTTTATTTCTCTATTTATCGAGCTACTCTGGACCATGAATGTTGTCGCTCACACTGCGCATGGAACTAAGGTAAAATTTGTTGTGGAGATTACTACCTGGTAGCTACTGCAAAGAGTGACTAGAACTATAGTCGCGACTTAATTGCTGTCTAGAAATTTTCACCTTAGTTTATTTCAGCTTTTTCTTCTAATTATTGGAGATCCGCAAGATTCTGATTTCCGCCCATTCACTGTGACGCTGTTCGAAATGAAGCAAATGTAATACTGGCAAGTAACTTGAAGAATTGATTATATCAAAGCTATTCAAAGGGGGTAATTAGCATCTGGATTCCTTTTACTACTTCATGACGGCTTTTATTGGCCAAGTAACCATCTTATACCTATAGTTGTCTCTACCCAAAACATTGATGAACACAGGACAGAGAGAAACACAACATATAACTGAAGAAGAGTCAGCTTGGAATTGGCTGATCGATACTATGAATTCTCGAGGGTATCTCCAACTTGTTATCTCAGCTGCTTTCATATTGTCCTCAACTTTTTCAGCTTATGCAAACAAGGGGATTTGCTCTCACCAGCTCAGTACGCACTGACCAGAGGTTTTTCAGCTGCAAAACTAAAATACTACACTCAAAAGCAATAGTTCGTAGATCATAGACTACGGTAACGCCCTCTGTTCTTTTCTCATTTGCTCCTGGGCTACTTATTCGAGTTCTCCCTCTACCACAACATTACTAATCCCAAATATGATGCTGACGGAATAAAGATAAATACAGCAATATTTGGTGCCAGCTATTGAAACAAACTGAGTGCTGTGTAGATAGAGACGCCTTAAGCGCTCTGAGCTATTCATAGTGTCATATTTCATTTTTTATCTGCTATTTTACGAGTTTTGCAAACGTGTGGACGGCCCGCCAATCAGTTGAAGACGGAAGTCAGCGAAAAAGCGGAGTGGAAAATAGTATGGCTAAGAAGGGATATTTGGATAACTTCCAGTAAGTTCCAAATCTGTCCCCAGCGTCTTGTATTACTTCATTTCAGCTTTTGGATATCATTATGTCAACTAATATCTCCGATGTAAGTTTATCAATACCATCCACAACACTTACAACAGATATATCCTAAGCTAACGATGTACTCGTTACAAAATAGAATCTGGTCTACTGTATTGCTCGATGTAACGTAGTGATTGTCTTATAGAACTTCATTACAGTTTCTAGTACCTTTTGTCATGTTAGAGCAGTACCAGTACTTGCATTAGGCTTCCTTTCACTGTTGCATCCAAAAGGGATACATATGCCGCAATATTGAACGCTACGAGCTGCTAGACACTGAAATGTTTTAGCAGGTGGCTAGCTACAGAGCATATATGCTTTATCTCATTGCAATTCAACTTTTTATTGTCAATTAAGCAAGTTATTCTCACGCGGTGCAGTCCCCCATAATACCAGCCAACACAACCGAGAGAACAAAGTAAAGGTATTGGCCAGTGATCATGGGAAGTTTCCAAATATCTAAACGTAGATGTCTATAACATCAGGACTGTATTTTACTACACATTTTCATCTTTTATTCTACAAATTAATGACTTGGGAAGTCTCAAATGTAATCTACACTCATCAATGTCACTGCCACAACAGTGGTTGCATAACAGAAAAACATAGCGAGGAAGTTGTAAAGTAGTCATTCGCAAGGAATTAGTCCATTCTGTACCAGGGATATCTCATTTGCTTCCATATATGTTTTTTCGCTATTTATTCAACTTACATTCCAGCACCTGTATTTGGCTCTCAATCAATGATGCTCACAACGGGAGAATAAGACCATGTATTAAGCCAGTAACAACCTGAGAAGATGGAAAAGCACAGTTGACGCGTTATTGTTGTCCTGGGTCTTCTCCTTTGCTTCATATCAATTTTCTTGTATCAATATGAGAGTTTTCCACTGCCCTAGTTCTACCCTGACAACCCAGTGGTGACAACTGGAGAAACTATAGCTGTAAAAAACTATAGGTGTAGGGAGAAGTCAGAAACTTGACATTTGACGCGGAACAAGTTTCTTGGTCGTCTTATTCTACTTCTTTCCAGCTTTTTATCTTCATTTAATAGAATTAACCCTACTGGTTTGTTTCGTCTCTCATTTTGAGAGGCTCACTAACACGAATATATACATTAATATAAACATAATTAGACAATAATCTACTCTATATCTTCTATTATTACCTACATGCAACAGCTTGGGTCACTTTTCTTACTTCAATACAGTTTATTTAATCATATTAACGATGTATCCCTGTTAATGGCTTTACCTTCCTCAAGTGAGATATTCCGGACCGAGGTAAATTCAGAAATAACCGGTAGAAACTGAAATTAACAAAGCTATATCACATAATAAAGTCCTTTCGTGAGTTCTGGGTTCTTGTCTTACTACATTTCAACTTCTTTTGTATCTATACCGAATTATTCGAGGATTGTTTTTTTGCCTGCCCATCCCTGATGCCAGCATTGAAGAGATGATTGCAGTATTAGAGAATGCTAGAAGCTGGGAGAAGTAATTAATCCCTTTAAACTAGATGTCCAAATGTCCTGAGACCTTGTTCTCCTCCGATTTGAGGTTTTCTTTGCCATTCGTAAGGTGTTCCTATCCCTGCCTTTTGTGCTCTTCATCTAGGTAGCGACAGAACAGGGAGAAATTCATGAAGAGTGAATGGTAGGGACAAACACAAGTAACAAAAACCTTTAAATAGATGTAATATATCCCATGCGCTCTTTATTCCTCTTCATTTCAGCTTTTCTCCTTTAATTTATTGACTCATATTAAAAGCAGTTCAAGTTGTGGACCTTGGTAAAGGTGGGCACAAGGGTATAACTGTTAAAAATCTACTAGAGACCAGAGAAACTTGACATTTACCTAGAAGTAGTCGTTATCACAGTTTCTGTGAGCTTTTCATATTTCCTCTCAGGTTTTTTCCGAGATCTATCAAGATATACAGACCCATTGCTTTGGCCTCCTCCCATGATTTCATGATAGTGTGTAAAAGTAGAGAAATAATATGAAACTAATAGGAATTAGTGGTCAATTGTATATTGGTAGCCATAGAGAAATTCATGGTACTCTTCCCTTAAACAGTTTCAGCTTATATCTCCCCATTACATTCCTACCGGTACCCATGGTATTTGGTCTTTCCAAAAGATACTTTCAGAAGAGGTAGATAAAGCTGCAAAACTTGTCCTCTGCAAAGGGGTGTTTAACATGGCACAATAAACCCGCAATGAGCCTTCTGAGCCCAAATTCTTAGTATTTTTCTACTTTTCTCTATCAGTTCTCAGACTCCGAGGTTCAGCTCTCACCTGTGACCTTCATAACTTAGATGAAACGATAGTATTACGTACCAAGAACATACGAAGATAATATATGTTTCATTATACACCCCAAAGGCCCTTTGGGCCTTTTATTCCGTTTATATTCAGCTTTTATTCTTCAATTTACCCAATTCCCAGATCCTGAGTTTGTCTTTCCATCCACGGTCTGCGGAACAGAGAAGAAAATAGAAGTAGTGGTATGCTAGAAACGGCATAAAAGACAATTAAGCATTTTGGTAGCCCAATAAGTATACAACGCCTTTTAAAGTCATTGACTTGCACTTTTATTGTTTACGAAACATTCTCCAAGCTATGTTCTCTAATCCCAGTACTGACATATCGAGAGACAGCAGCTTTATCACACCTATTGTGATTGTTAGAGGTTTTTAATATTACAATTGCACCTGTTTAAATGGGGTAGACGTCTTCCCCTTAGTCATTTCTAGTTTTATTCATCACTTAATCTTCTTTCCTCACTTCTGTTAAGTGTGTCTCTATGTATGAACATCACAGTAGAGGGGAAATGCCGTACTAAAACGTATATTGAGCACCTAGAAGTAGTCAGTTACTTCTAGTCGAGCTTTGAAAGCCTTTTGCAGCTCTTATAATACTCCATTTCAGCTTTCTTCTCTAGTTACGTAAGTTATACCTAGCCCTCAAGTTCCGTCTCCCTCTATGACGCCAACATAATGGCGAGAAATATAGCAAAAAAGCTATATCAGTGACAAAGAAACTTCTCATCTGCACAATTGCAGTAGTCGGAATGAGCATGACTTTTTCATTTACTTCATTTCAGCTTTTCTTCGTTAAATACTGGACTTGTCTCTTTCCATCTTTTCTTTGTCGTTATACAAGTAATATACAGGAGCCCTGCGTATGAGATACGTATACATCCCTGACATAGAGGGGATATATTGGTCCTAAACATACTAGGGACGGCAACATGTCGTCCAGGATGTTTCGTAAAGGTAAAAAACAGTGCCCAAAGCTTCTATAGCTTCACGTCGTCTTTATTCCACGATTTACCAATTTTAAAAATTATCGTGCCTTCGCCTCTAATCAGTGGTTGTTCTGAGAGAGGTAACTCAGTCGTTTATACACTAGAGAACGTGTTAATCTCTTGACTACGTAACATTAGCTGTGTTTACTGTCAAAAGCCACTTTTATACTTCTTTTTCGCCTTTTCTTGCAATCTTTGAGCTCTCTGGACTCATGGCTCTGGTCTCTCTCCAAGAAGCTCACAGATTCGAGTAAATATGACCTTATTATGAGCTAGGTACAAGAAATAGTAAACCATAGCATATCGTGAGCTCTAAGGAACAACTTCATCATCTTATTGTACTTCTTTTCAGCTTTTCTCTGTCATTTATTCTAGATATCACTATGGCTGCATTTTGTCTTTTAATCTGAGACCACAGGAAGGATGAACAAAGCTGGGAGTTACTGTACAGTAGTGATAATAAGAACTTCTTAAATACTTACTATTGACTAAAACAAAATCAATGTCTCTTTGCTATCATTTTTCGCCTTTAATTACCCTTATTACCAGCTTTTGCCTGTACATGATTCATGTTTCTAAACCTCATACATGGGTAAATGTAGCAATGGTATGTGATAAATACCACCAAGGGACGAACACCACACAATGAAGGCTACACTGAATTTGTAAGAGTTTCATATTACTTCATATCTAGTTTCTTCCTCAGTTAGGTGAAGTTCTCCCAAGGCTTGAGATCAGGCTTTCATCCCTGATGTTCGCAGAAGAGATTAACACATGAGACGTATACATCGCCGACAACCATAGATGGTTAGTTGCGTGGTAATAACCATTAAAAATCCTTAAAGTCTGTCATGTCTCTTCATATCATCTTTTATGCATTGAATAGTCAACTTCATTCTAAGCCTGGTTCTTTCTCAAATATTGACGCTTACAAAACAACAAGAAATTAAGCAATAGTGTGGCAAATCAATATTGCAGAAGATTACAACTGGATCCTATTAACTATGTATAACATCTCAGCTCTCTTATATTATTCTTTTTATCTTTTTCCTCTACTGTACAAGATACACAAAGCTGGGACTTATCACCCTTCACATGGCGATCTCAGAACAGAGAAAAATGTAACAGAAGAACGTACTCACGGTACCTAAAAGTAGGCAACGTAGCTCTATAAGTCTGAAAACATGTAGTAAGCATTTCTTCTCACCTCATTCCAACTTTTGCACTTTAATAATGATGTTATTCCTACACCAACATTTTGTCTCTCTGATTGTTGAGAGAAAAGTGAGCTACACAGTACCGGTAGTGAGAGATAGTAGAGCCTAGAAGAAGTTGTTTCTTGCTCCATAGTAGCCATAAGAGTGTCCTGTGCGTTTTAACTTACTTTATTTCATTTTTTGTTGCCGTTTACCCAAGCTATCCCTACAGGTGAATTTCGGCCCTCCCTTGAGCTGCGAACAATGTAGAGAGAAATGCAAGAATGATAGATACTAGGAAATAGAGAAGGGTAACCAGTTATTCAAGCCAGTCTCTCAGAACTATTGTATTCTGCTTCATGACCCCTTTTTCCCTCCACATCTCAGGTTTTACCGACGAGTATTTTGGTCGACCGTATGCTGCCAATCGAGAAGAGAGTAACACTGTTGAATTGGATATCAGAGGTGTGGTGAGTTAAGAAGTACATACTATTAGCTGTAAATATCGATACTAGCCAACTCGTATGATTCCTAACATATTTTATTCCTCAATTTTCCATCTTATACAAACCCATGACTCTAGAGCTCAGACAAATGTGAGAGAAATCAAAACAGAGGCCACCTAAGAATAGTCTCTGGCATAGAATAGGGTAGCTTAAAATGTTCACGACCACTTGTTTTAACTAACATTGGAATTATTGCGGTATTTAGTCGATGTACTGTGCACTTGCATTTGAATCCTGTTTCTTCCCCACGATACTCCGAGAAGAGAGATATGCAGAGGCAATCAAAACCAGTAACAATAAAAGACAATTGGAATTATAAAATTAGCTATTAACAGCTGCCTGAGCGTTTTTTTTTTTGTATCTATATTCAGCTTTTATCCATCTATTAAGCTAGTTTTGCTGGGCGTTGATTCTTGTCTCAATCAGCAACGCTTACAAAACAGTGGAAAACAATGACATTACATACTAGAGACAGGAAGAAGTAGCTCAATACATACAGGTTGTAGTAAAGAATGTTTTGGGGTTCTTTTCCTTCTTCATTTCAGCTTTCGCTCTTCATTTTGAGAAGTTATACTAAATGTAATCTTGGTCTCTCACGCAGGATGCTTACCAAATTGTGCCAACTACTGAAGAATCTGCACAAATAACACTAGTAGATATCAAATACATACTAGTAGCTACCATAATTATTTTATATATCTTTCTTATAACAATAGTGTCTCTTTTTTACAGCTTTCCTTCTTCAACTTCTCGAGTTGTAACATGCTGTTAGAAGTAAAGCCACTGTAGTAGAAACGAACTGAGAACATCCAAAACATGTCTGCAGTATACTAAGGACTGCATTAAGTATACTGGGCCTACTATTGTACTTGCTTCTAATTTTATCAGTAGTTTCATGGACTTGTCTCTACATCACATCTTGTCTCCCAAGCAACCAAGTTCACAGTATTGATAAATACAACTGTAGCATACCTTAGAGACACAAGGAAAAAATCCCTGAGTATTAGTAGACTCTGTACTCATTATGGGTCTACTCCCAAGCCTCATTACAACTTTTCTCTATTGTTCATACGAGTTATCCTATCCTCTGGCTTTGTCTCTCATGCTTTGTAGGTTTCATCTGAGAGAAATACAGTAGCAATCTTTACCACCGACACCAAAAGGTATTCAATTGTTAGCAAATAGTATTGATGCGTATCAATAACAGCTTCTTTCCAATATCTTTAGCTTTATTTCTTGTAATGATGAAGTCCATTGTCATCCATCGCCCACTAGGCTGACAGAATGCATGTTAATGTATATGTAACTGGTAGCAACGGCATCAAGTCTTCACTGATAAACAGAAAGTCACACGTTGAATCTCTTGATTGATTTATCTTTTCCCATTTCAGCTTTTATTACCAATATAACCGGCTTCTACTGGAGCCAAATTCTTTACTATGGTATCCTCATATGCTAACGGAACAGTGTTACATAAGTCTTTTTTAGGTAATAGAGATACAAGTGGTGATATAATCTGCCCATTTAGTAGCAATGAGGACTGGGAGCATCTGTCCTCTTTTCATTTCAGCTTTTCTTTGTCTTTTCAATGATTCTACCAATCAATATTCGTCTCTTATTTGTGATGTTTACAAAACAGAGTATAGGAACAGGTACTATTGATTGAGATTCATAGCAGAGACAAGAACACTCTACCAAAAGCTACCCATTGCTATCAAAACTGCTACCAGCTACTTATTACTATTTGTTTCAGCTTTTGTTCTTCAATTTCTTAAGTTTTCCCTACCGGTACCCACGCATTCATCTCTGTTAGTGTTGCAAACAGAAAGGAGATCAATGAACAGAATCTTTTATAAACAGCTACAAAAAATGTTTCATAGCATATTAACAGGTACGGTGATGTTGAAATGTCTTTCATCCAACTTCTGATCAGCTTTCTTCCGTCGACTTATTGACTTACCCCCGAGCCTTGTTTTCCCAGTCCGAATGCAACTCTCACAGAAGGCGCATATACAGCATATAGGGATACAAGAGACAGCTTGAAGTAAACGAATACTTAATAGATGAGATCATAGCTGTCAAAGGCTCTTCATTTGACTTATTTCATGTTTTTGTCGTCAATTTATCGAATTATTCCTACGCGTACATTTCGACTCTCCATGGATGCTGCTCACAGTACAGTGGAAATAGTGTAAGAGGGCAATGACAACGTTGGAAGTTGTTAAATTAATACTTTGAGCGTGGAATAGCAGTATGATAATCTTTATAGAGCTACACATAAGTTTTTCGATAAATATATAGTCAACCTCTTCCTCTAGGGGGCTCCCTATTTTGACGTCTCAGAGTAGAGATATCAATAACATACTACCAAGGTGAATAACAGATTAAATTCATTATTGCATGACTATAGGTCCTTGATGTATGCTTGGTAGCTTCTCATAGTAATTTTTTCACATGTTTTGCCAAATCACCCGATGTGTCTGTCCCTTGCCCTGTTGCAAAAACCCACACGAATACAACGGAGGGATAGTAACGTTTAAAGTAGATAAATAACTACATGACGATCTCCATAGTATATCTACAGCTGTTCAAAATACTATATTGAACTTTTCAAAGTCCCAAAAAACTTTTCGTAGTCAATATAGTTGCTATTTGTAGCAGGTCAGCTCCTGTGCAGTGCACAACAGGCAGCCTTCAGAATACTACTATACATAGTTCAGGAAGGAATCCGTGGTAGCGCAACTAGCTGAACCGCCCGATAGAGACATACTATACAATATCTAACCTCTCCCCTAATCTATATGTTACTTGTAGGGCGAATATAAGACAACAAGTTCCAACCTCATCATGGTCCCACCAATGAAGTCACCACAGCACTAAGGAAAGAGCTATACGCGTTACCAGTGAAATTAGCGTATTACAAACCAAAGGTTTAGATTACAATAAGCGTCTAAGACATCTTTTCTAAACTCATTTCAGCTTTTTGTATTGTATTTATATGAATATATTTACTTTATAGTCGTAGGTAAACTGAAGAAACTCAAGCTTACGGGTAACTCGATAATTTAGTGAAAAAAGATTGAGTGAGATAGGAGAGAGGTTTGATGGCAGTCCATCAGTCTATCAATACATAAACGCTCACTTTTCGGCTGTATTTGAGATATTTTTCACTTGTATACCCTCTGTCAGCATCTCCTATAGGGGGGCCAAATACAAGCATAGGAACGATTCAAATAAACGGCTAAGAAAAGCTACAAGCGAAGTAGAGAGAAATCTCCTCACGTTCTAAACAACACATAGTATAATTCTGACAACTTCCCTCAGCAGTCAGTACTTTTTCTGATGCATTTACATCTGTGCTGTAACCATCATGGAATGGACAGATATGAGTCTGGTTAACTGGGGTAAATGAAGAATAAAAGCTGCAAAGAAGTATGGAAAGCTGTTGATACGAGAGTAGCTGTCTTTATAACAGACGCAGATTGATCACAACTCACAAATGTTTCTGGTAGCTTTCGTTATAGTATTGTCCTCTGTTCTATGAGAATCGTAATGGGAGGCCTGGCCATGACCGATGATATAACTTAGTAAAAAGAAGAAAGAAAGTTGAACTGAAGAAATATAAGAAGCCAGTGATATTTACAGAGACTATTGGTAAGTATATGATTATCCCTCTTACCCCTGTTATACATTGCACGTGTATTTCACTCTGTTCTATCTTTGACTTCTATACAGGAAAACACATCTACAGGGATATCTTGATTTAATGGTCAAAAAAGATGAAACGAAATAAGAGAAAGCTCTCAAGACGTTTCAACACTCATGCTGTGCCATTTGACAACTTCATTTGCTCCTAGTATATACCATTGATACTCCTGTTCTATATACTTTGTACATCAGAAGATGAGAGGGTATGAAGAGAAGGTAGAAAGAGTCAATTGAAAATGTCTTTGCTGTTGCTACTGGCTACTACTATTCATCTCACTACTATCAGGCGTTACTTGCAGATATTGCCCTTGTATTATATTTCTTCTTTGTGAGCATCAAAAGAGACTGTTTTAGTAAATACTATAACTGCAATACTTGAATGTGAAAAGTTGAAAATAGGTAACACAAGACTTTCCTAGTGTTCTTTCTAGCCGCTACTATGAGGTTGTCTGCCTCTTGTTCTTTCCGCTATCCAGTACTGTAGCATATTCCTCTATTCTGTTGTCACCATTGGGGGAACCAATACCTGGGCGTGAGGATAACTCTATAATCAATAAATAAAACCTGAATCAAAGAAGAATGAAAGTCCCATGACGTTCTGGAAGCTCTTTTTATGTCTATATCCTTCTTGCTATACCTAATCTGCTTCATGCTACATGTAGCTCTGTCCTGAAACTATCGTAGGTAGAGAAAGGGTGCCATAGTTTTGAATAACTCACTAACTATGATCAATAAAAGTTGGAGAGATAGTACTTAAAAGCTGTCAAACCTTTAAGTGGGCTATCCCAAGCAGTGAAGCTCTCATTTGGGTTCACTATCCTATTTTGTAGCTCTTTTATCGTGATGTTTTGGTGACTGAATGGTGTTCACCATTTTAAAGCTGTATTAATAGCTCGAAACCAACAAATAAAAGCTGCTTAGGGCAGTGGAGGTTTTTTGCTAGAGTTTTGAGAGGCAGCGTTATGCTATATTTTGCTTTTCATTTCTTTCTGACTTCCTTGAGGTCGAACACCCTTTGTTGTATTGATTGTGGTTTGGACGTGACCTCCGGGCGGCGGATATATAAAAATATTTGCAAAGGTATGAGGGAATGAAGCGAAAGAACTTAACCGTTGCACACAAGCTAGCTTCTTTTAGACATATTTGAACTTCTCTTCTTTTCAGACTTTTGTCAGTCTCAATATCTCTGTTGTGCTGTATCAGAATAGTGAGCAGTAATAGAGGAGGGTAATCTCCATAAATTGAAACATGAAAGCTGAACAATAGTTGTATGAGTAGCCTATCACATCTATTATGACTATTGTTACACTATACTACGTCTTTTAAAAGTCTTTGGTACATTTTACTGCAGTATTTCTCGTTGTTTTGTGAGCCACAAGATTTGACAAAAATTAAGGCGTAGGAATAAGTCGGCTTTTTAATAAATAAAAGCTGAATAAAGTAGATTGAAAATCTCATGGGGATCAGTGTAATCATGGAGTACTACTTGCAAACATCTTGGCAGAGGTTTCCGGTTTTACGGCTTTGTTCTCCTCTCTTCTGTACTCATTTCTAAGGTAATCACGTATTCCAGCTTCATTTCTCGCTGCTGTAAGCATCATAGAGATACAAAACTCCTTCGCAGTTATAGCTCGTATTTCTGAAGCAAAAATGCTGGTATGAAGAGAAATAAGAGTGTCAAAGACGCTATTAGTGATCAGAAATGAATACTTTTCTACTTATTACCGTCCCTAGTAGGTTATATTTCTGTAATTCTCTCTTTTACGTCACCTTACAGTGCGAAGACGAAAGTTGGCATAGGGAAAACAAGATGAAATGAGGAACTATGAAAACAAAATAGCGTTTCATACACGTAGTGTAGTGCAATTGATAGCTTCAGGAGGTCCCAGGCTTACTTGTTCCTGGACTCCTCTCTGTCTTGTGGCGTCAATGACTGAATCAAATAACAAGCGAGGAATTAGTTGTTTACTTGGACAAAAAAGTGGAGCTGGCGTAAATGAAGATTCTGTAACAGACGTTCTGCTAATACTTATCTACACTTGCTCCTGGTAAGTTTTGTCTGCTGTATTTCTCCACGCAATATAATCATACTTGAACAGCGAAACTTGGGCCTTGAGACAACTCTCATAATTAACGAAGAAAGCGGAAATGAAGTAATGTGTATGCCGTTACGCCTTTTTCACAGCCATCTATAGATAACTGAACACATTTTGTTGTCCTTTGTATGTTTTGCTGCTGTTATCATCGCTGTTCTAAGACCATCAAGATGATGTAGATGTAAGGACATGACGAATACAAGACGGAAAATATGGAAACGATGTAGCAGAAGAGTCCTATGTCAACTATTCAATTAGCTTTGTACAATTGACAACTTCTAGCAGATATAACACCAAAGGTGTATAAGAGTGTCTGTCTCTTTGTATGTCAGTACTAAGACAACCAAGAGAGTGCTTACAGGGTAAATACGACTCATTAGAGCAAGAAAAGTACTAATGTAGTATAGCAGAGATCAAACAGCATTAATAGAGCTATAACTATGCAAACTGTCACTTCATTCTATGACTTTTGTTCCATACTAGTGCGTGTCTCTCTTTCGTGGGTATCATATATGGAGAGACAAAACTTCAGACCTCGGAAAGTTGGATATATTGAGAAGTAAAAGCTGAAGAAGAGTGAGATGAGAGTTTGGATGTGTCAATAACAGCTACTAGAACATATATTGTCATTTACTCTTGTCCATTATGTAATAATATTGCATTTATGAACGTTGTGTCAGAAACTTGGATAGAGACAAATGCACACTGAGGAAGTTTCTCATTAACTGGCATAGAATCGAGCGATACAATTCAGAAGAAGTACACCATACGTCTAGCTAGTGTTTTACTTCTATTTTATACTCTAATTTTTAGTAGCTTTGTTTCACTTCTACATTTATCGCTGTTCTGATAGCATCATAGATGACGATGATCATACTGGTTTGGTAGAACTCGAGTGATTTGGCCAAGTAAGAAATTTTGGAAACGTTCATTTCAGATGATAGAAAATGACTAAGAGCCCTGTATGTCTCAGGTCTTCCTCAATTCTATATTTCCCCATCTTCTAACACCATTCATGCAGGAGATCGGGTGTGAGGACGTGCTGGGTTCTTGATTAGCAAAAGGCGAATGGTGATGCAACATTTACAAAGCTGAGATGGTCTTAGACTCATTTCTGAACTTTTTATACTACCGGTACTTCTCAGCGTTTATTTCTTAGTAAGTCGTATTCCCCTGTTCGATTTGATTTCCTTATATTTGTTGGTGTAAGCAGAAGAGGGTAAAATGGGACATAAAGTCTTACGAGTCACATTTCAAGTCTTAGATAGTCAACTATTACCTCTTATTACTATGTTTGACTTTTTATTGCACTTCTTTTCAGTTTTTTTTGCCTTATTTATCGAGTTCTTCCTACCCTTATATGTTGTCTCTCGCTGTACCTCGCGGAGATGGTAGATGTGAGAGAAAATAACATACTAGTAGCATGAAAAAGTAGTCCATACCATACTAAAAGCTATTTGGAGCATTTTTAAACTCCTCTCTTAGCTCATTTCAGCTTTTATTTCTCATAATATGTAGTTATAATCCTGAGTGTGAACATTCAATTTACAAAACACACGCAATTAAGGTAAGTAGAGTAGGAAAACATATCAGTTGCAACTGAAGGCAATGCGTCGTATTATAAAGTCTTGGTTGGTGTTGGACGCTCTTTATCTGTCTTGATTTCATCTTTCTTCGTCATTCAAATGAGGTATTTCTATGTGTCGATGTTGTTTTAGTATCGGAGAGGCTGACAGAACAGAGGAAAATAGATATTGAAGACATACT
Source organism: Yarrowia porcina (assembly GCA_900519025.1). Classification (NCBI taxonomy): domain Eukaryota; kingdom Fungi; phylum Ascomycota; class Dipodascomycetes; order Dipodascales; genus Yarrowia; species Yarrowia porcina. The sequence continues at coordinate 56,840 of ULGT01000005.1, forward strand.
GTTTCACAATAGAGTGCCATGAGCCCTTTAAATCATTATACGACCATCACTGTCTTTCTCTTCAACTTTTTTTCTTCCATTTATCAAGTTATCTGTATCATGGTTTCTGTCCTTCAACTCCGCATAGAAACCAGAGACAAATTTAGCTGTGAAGTGTAGAAAATCTAGTAGAAGGTATCGGTATTTGCAGCTGCCACTATCTAAGTGTCTTTGGTAGTTTCTTTTGCTTGTAAACAGCTTTTTTCTACAGTTATTAGACTATGTCAGGTTCTGAGTTCTGCCTCTCATCTCAAGCGCTTTCAGAACAGGGAAATTTTTAATAACACGACAGGCCTGTAACAGAAGGAAGCTTGTAAATACCTGCTTATAGATTTTAAAAGCTACTTGAATGTCTTATCTCACTCATTTTCAGCTTTCTTTCTACAGTTTATCAAACTACTCAGGTCCTGAGTTTTTCCAGCCCTCCTGAACTACATTCTGAACATGAAACATACGGTATCAAGACGTCTGTAACATGAAGAAGTTTGTAAACACTCTCTAGCTAATATGAAGAGCTACTTGCGTCGCTCAATTCACGTATTTTCAGCTTTTGTTCTTCAAATAGTAGCATTATCCTTCGGGCCATGAGTTAACTCCCGCAGGTGTCTACGAAACAGAATAGCTGTATTACAAGTAATATACTTGTACCAGCTATAAAAATATAAGAAGGCCCATCACTCAATGACCCTATAGTACATATGCCCCCTTTTCGGCTTTTCTAGGCCATCAAAATGATATACTCCTATCCCTAGCCCTCCCACTAATCGTAACCCTGTCTTATAGAGATATTGTAAGCTGAAATCAAGTGTTTTGAAAGGCATTATATGCTCTTTATAGCTGTTAGTAGATGTATATAAGCTTACTACTGTCCCTAGTAAGTCACTTCTCATCTGTTATTTCAACACCGTAAATGTGGGGAGAGATGCAATAACTTGACTAAACACAAATAAAAGCTCACATGAAGTCCATTTAAGTCGGTAGAGTGTTTATTGAGCTGGTCCATTACTCCTGACCTCTTCCTTTTGTCCTCATTACTTACTTATACTTTGTATTTCTCGTTTCTGCTCGTCATTGATGGAGAGATATTTTTGCAGTTAGAAGGTATATGTTGAAAGAAGAGAAAAGATGGAGGGGAAGGCATCTCAGTGGAAAGAAGTGCTCAGATATGTACTAGCTAGCTACTGTAAATACTATCCAAGCGCTCAAATCTTACTTTATTTCAACTTTTTTGGCTCATTATTCGAGTTTTCCCCATTGCAGGCCTTTTATCAATGGTGCTGGCAAGGAAGAGGGAAATATAATAATTGGAAGATATCCTAGACAAAAGAAGTGGATCACTACATGTTAACAGCACAGTAGCACTTCGAAAGCTTCTTATCTTACGTATTTTCAAGTTTTATTGCTCAATCAAACAATTTACCAAGACCGAGTTAATCGGGCCACCTATGCTGCCTACAATTAAGAGGAATATTCATCAGCAATACTGATTGGGAACAGCAAATAGTAGTCCATTACATAAATGAAGCTATTCTTGACGTTTCGTATCATCCATTTATCCTATATTCAGCTTTATGTCTTCATTGGAGTGAAATACACCAAGCCATATTTCTGTCTCTCTAGCAATGGTTATAGAGAAGAGGAAAATGTAGAAGTAAAACTTAATAACTAGTATCAAAAGTTGGATGTAGCATTATTCCAGCCGCATTATTGCCCCCAGCTTCCTTCCGCACTCATTTCATGTATGTCTTTGCCATTAAATCAATTTTCCGTTTAGTTGGTCACCTTGCATTTTACCTCCATCCCATAAAGAAAACTATAGCAGTGGAAAGTATCCCGAAGACAATAGAAAAAAATATATAGCATAATATGAGTTCGTCAGACATCCTGGGTTTCTTACTGTACTTTAGTTCAGCTTTTCTTCCTGAATATATCGAGTATCCAGATCCTAGCTCGAAGCCACACCCGTAATGCTGACTTGTAGAAGAACAATAACTCAAATACAGCTTTGGTAAACACAAAGAGCTATGATCCGTAAAGCTAGGCCTCTTTCACAAAAGTTGTCCAACTATTTCGATTTTCTCTATTCATCTTTTCTTCACTAATGATTCGAGTGGTGCCCGTGCCTGCCTGGTGTTACCCAACCTCAGATGCTTACAAAGCACAGAATTAGGGCGGAAACATGAACCAGCTACAAATTGAGGTGGCCAATAGCTCAATAATAGCAGGCACAATGTCCTGAATGCTTTATCCTAGTACAATTGATCTTTTATAAGCCATTTTATCGAGATAGTCCTACACATGAAATTTGGCTTTCCGCCAGCTGACAGAATTGGGAGAAATGAAAGAGAACCTGATGTTACAAACAGAAGTAACTGTTCCAGTATGTACTAGAAGCACAGATGAGTAATATATAATTCTTGTTTATCTTCCTTTCAGCTTATTTCTTTGTTTTATCAGGTTAGATCAATGGTGACTCTGGTCTCTCTTATATCATGCTTATGAAACAGAGGAAAACCGCTTAAAATAGATAAAGAGGCAAGAATAAGCTGTCAAATACCTGATAACACCCAACCAACTAGAAATAATCACCTTCTCTTCTTATTATCAGCTTTTATACCTCAATATATCAAGTCATCCTTACTAAGTTGTTACTGTCAGTCACAGATTATACGTTGATATACAGCCAGTGAAGCAAAAAGGAAGAAAGGCGACGTGAAAAACTACTACAGGTAGAGGCATCCAGGAGCGAACAGTGATATTTTATTGGCCTATAAAAAATTTTCAAGTCTTTTCTGTAACTTACTTCCTCTTTTATTCAAAGTATCGAGTCATATTTACGTCTACAATCTTACAGAGATTCAGTATACACCCAATAGACACTGAAAAGTATAGTATATACCTTTTACAGTCCTTTTTATACCAATACTACTTATTTACGCATCATAAATCATCATTCATTAGTTCATTACCTCCTTATCCTCCTATTTCACACTCAACAGAACCTCTAAACAGCCTTCAAAAGTGGTAAACGACACCCCAGAACTGGTTCCATAAACGCACTTGGATGTGACGTGACAGCCGGAAATATCAGGATAGTTGACAATTTCCGAAAAGGGAAACTTAACCTGAATATCAGTCCGGCTAAGTCCTTTATGGGTCAACAATTTGATGAGGAGCTCAAACTGACCATTCTCAGACACTTGATATCGCGAGTTGAATGCCAGTACAATTTCTGACAGTTGATCAAAGAACTGAGTCACTTGATTCCACTGTTTCATTACTCCGGCAGTAGTCTTTTCACCAAGAGGTAACAGTTTCACTGCATCGCGTTTTTCATCAGAAAGAGAACCCTTAGGAGAGATGGAAACGACCAAATTGGTTTCACGTGACACTGTAAGCGTCAAGTCACGTGTCTCAAACACCGCGTCTCCATTCTTCTCAAACTTGACCAGTTTCAGTCCCTTTCTCTGTTCAGCCTTTTTGAGCTTCTCCTGCAACTGTTCAATCTCTCGGAAATCAATATGTCTGTTGTCCAGCAGTCTCTTTTGCTGTTCCATCAGCTGAGTTTTAATTTCATCCTGTTTTTGAACCTCCTTTGTAACCTCAGACTCCAGTTCCACAACAGTCTGATTCACCTGTTCGAGCTTGTCAACTAGAGGTAGAAGTTCTCGTTGAACCTCCTGGAGTTCAGAACACACCTGTCGCTTCAGTTCCACGTCGGTGCTCAAATTCTTGAGCTGAACAAGTTGAGAGTTAGCCACATCAAGAGACTGCTTCAAGTCAGCCACCTCCTTGGAAACAACCTCACTATCTCCATCAATAACAGCCAGGTCAGAACGCAACAAGTCTCTGTTTGTAACTAGACGCTTGTACAGGTCCATAGAGATACTCTTGCGCCATTGGTACCATGACTTTCGTGCTTCAACTCGGTAGTACTGTTTATCTAGGGCGAATTGCTTGTTCAACAACAGCTTCACACCTGAATCTGCACTGGTGTAGTCCACAAAAATGGGAGGCACGTCATTCAACGTCTCTTGATCCAATTGAGCGAAATTAGCACTTCTCACTTCAATATCTTTGCGAAGATGCTCCACAGCCCAAGTGTAAAGCTGTACATGAGGATGAAGGTAAGAATTGACGAGATACTGCTTCAGAGAACACTTGGAGACATCAGCGTTAGGCTGTCTCTTACCTGGCAACAGAAAATCGTCCATAAACTGCATATCGATCATCTGAAGGAACTTGGTCATGGTTAGTGAGTCAGAGGGAATAGCAGGAGAACCAAAATCACCTACACGGGTCAACAAAGGTCGATGATCACGTGACACGCTGTTTCCAACCCTCGAAACTCCACCTCTCTTCACCTTCACCTTTCTAGGGGTAGACAACAACTCAAACCTGTGTCTAAGAGACATGGGGGCGGTGATATCTTCATCGACATCTTCACGTGACTGCTCAGGCGTCTCATCATTTGACAGCTCAGAAAACGGCCGCTTGCCAGGGGTAGTCACGTGGCCAGTAGCAGGAGTGGAGAATGTAAACTGGGTTCCAAATGTGCCACTGTTGGGAGCCACAGTGATACCTGAGTTGCCCTGGTAACGGTATGCACTTCCTTGAGAAGTTCCAGCCGAGTCTTCTCGTTCAGTTGTTTCCGCAATCGCACTTAGAGGGCGGTATTTCGGTGTAGAAGCTAAGGGGACTGTAGTTTGAGACACGAGAGACGTTCTCAAGGTGTTTGGGGGGTTCACGTGACCATCTCTCTCAGTCGGGTTCTCCTCCTGCGGGGGCTCCTCTAAGGGCTCCTCTAGAGACCTCTCCAGATCCTCATCTCTCATTTTGGAAACTAGTCTTGTCGATGAATCGAGTTGCTGTCCAAAAGTGGTAAATTCATAATCTGTGTGGTCATCACGTGAAATTCTGCGGTCACGTGATAGTCTAGGTGCCACGTAACCCGTCTCTATACCTCCTACTTGCACTCCTCCAGGAACAGGGCGAGTAAAGTCGATACCTGTGCCTGTAGCTGTAGAACGGGTAATGTTGGTGTTTGTGAAAGACATGTCGTCGGTTGGAACATCGACAGGTCTAGTGAAAGACATTTCGTTGTCGTTGTTGTCGTTATCGTCTTGAGGGACTTCAACAGGACGTGTGAAGGACATCTCACCATCAGCATCTTGAGGCACCTGTACTGGACGAGTGAATGACATATCATTATCTTCGGGAACATCAACAGGACGAGTGAAGGACATGTTGTTGTCTTCATTGGGTTGAGGAGCAGTAACTGGCCTCGTGAATGACATCTCATTGTCGTCCTGGGGAACATCCACTGGCCTCGTGAAAGACATATCAACCTCAGTCTCTCTATGAACATCCACAGGTCTCGTAAAAGACATGTTCTCAGTGTCTCTAGGTACCTCAACAGGACGGGTAAATGACATGTCGTTATCATTGTTGTCATTCTGAGGTACTTCGACAGGTCTAGTGAATGACATATGACCTTCTTCCTCCCCAGTAGGCACTTCAACCGGTCTAGTAAAAGACATGTCTCCTTCTTTGTCCTCCTCTCTAGTAAGAACATTAACAGGACCCGTAAAGTCCATCCCTGACGTATCTCCGACAGTAGCCCTAGTCTCTGGCCTAGTTACCGGTACAGTAAAGTCCATTGCTGTATCTCCTCTAGACACTGGTCTCGTAAAGTCCATAGCATCATCTCCTGCAGATACAGGTCTCGTGAAATCCATCGTCTCTGCCACGCCCACAACCTCCGTAAACTCCATATCTCCTTCTCCCTCCTCCACCCTTCTTCTCTTGACACCTCTAGGTGTAGCAGTAGGAACGTTAGTAAACGACATTTCATCTTCCTTATCTTCTCTAACCTGGAAAGACGGACCACCAGACGTACCACCACTTCTAGCAGCAGGAACAGCAAATACATCTGACTTCTTGGGAACGTTTGTGAAGTCCATGGAAGAGGTATTAGCAGCACTCTCTGTCGCCTTGGGAACATTGGTAAAATCCATACCAGAAGAATCAGGTCTCGACGCTTTCTGGACATTAGTGAAATCCATACCGGTACTCTCAGTAGCTTTTCCAACATTAGTAAAGTCCATAGAAGTATCCCCTGAAGAGCTCTTCGTAGTCCTGGGAACATTAGTAAAGTCCATTCCAGTACCAACACTCTTCCTACTTCTTTTCGGAACATTGGTGAACTCCATAGACTCATCTCCAATCTCTCTGATCCGAGGACTTCCTCCAGGAGATAGTCCTGACCGAACAAGAACCTCTTCAGAGACGATTCGAGCTACTGATGGAATGGACATGGAAGTGTAGTCCATACTATCAGAATCGTGCTCAGAAATACGACTGAGTGCTCGGTCACGTGTTCTGGCTTCCCGAGACTCGCCTTGATCACGTGATTGAACCGTCTCATTGGAAAAGCCCACCCCTGCCTCAGCAATATCACGTGCTAGAGTCACGTTGGTGAAATCCATCTCGCCGGAATCGCGTGAAGAAGAGTCACGTGACCCAAAAGACCCCGAGTCGCGTGCTTTCGGAACATTGGTAAAGTCCATTCCATCGTCTTCCACCTTGACTGGACTGGCTAGAGAAGTATCAGCCGAGTTGACAGAATAGACAGGTGGAGAATCACGTGACGAACTAGCCTGACCTCCCTCCCTAGCCGTATCACGTGACCCACTACCTCCCAAACTCATTTCCCTCAATCCAGACTTGTCTCTTAGAGCTACCTCAGTCAACTCCATCTCCACCTCTCCAGTCTCATCCTCCTCCATAACAGTGTTTGTGGTCACGTGACCGAGAATCGAGTTTCTATCTCGCGACGCAACTCCAAGTAGTAAAGAATCACGTGCTCCACTTTCACGTGACTTGCTCATGGCGCGCTGGAAGAGTTCTTTGAAGGATGTCTTCACGGCGGGTGTGCCTCGTGACATATCACGTGACAGGTTCACCGAAGCGTCAAACTCACGTGACTCTGAAAAGGACTCCGACGCGGCAAAAGACTCACGTGATGGCCGGAAGTTGCCAAAAATGGTGCTTAACGATTGACGATGATTTGAGTCACGTGGCGTAGACTGAACCCGGCTAGGGTCACGTGATAACGCCGGGTCGCGAGGAGTCCCCAAGTCGCGTGGTTTATCACGTGTTGGATCACGTGCACTTCTCTTTTCTTCCCTAACCCTGTCTCTCTCCTCCTTCCAGTCAACCACTGCTCCAAATCCCGGTTTTGAGAAGCCTCCAAACGACTGAGGGGCAGTCGTCTGACGTTCTTGAGCTGTGAAGTTCCTCAGCGGTGTCAGGTTCTCAAAAGTCGTCATTGTAGCTTCTGGAGCGAAAGATACACGTCTTTTTGCTCTGTTCAGGCTAGGAGGAGCTCCAGTAGATGCATTCTCAAACGGAACGCCTATAACTGTGTTGTTATCGTCCTTTTTGAGAATTCCACCGCGTTTCCTGCGCGGGAGAGGCAGCGTAAAGTCTGACATTGTGTTGTGGAAGCTGTATGATCTGTTGTTTTGATAGTTGGTGATAAGTTAAGGAGGTTTAAGTTTGGTGGTTGTTTTGATTCTGCAGGTCGCAGAAAGTTTATCTAACGTGAGAGATGATTGTACAAGTAATTAGAGAAGTAAATTTCGCAAAGTATCGGAGGTTTTGAATTGCTTTACTGTGGTACTTGTATGTGAGATGTATTTATCAGCTTGACAAGTTTCTGAAAAGATCTATGTGGTATTGGTGGAGTTAGTGTGGTTGTTGAGAGGGAAAGAAGAGATGAGAGAGCAAAGAGGTAAGCAGGTATATGTGGGGCGTTAGAGAATTGATAGAAGTATTCAGTGGGTCTGATTTCATATGTTCCCAGCTTTTGAAGGTTTTTTGGATGTTTCTGGGGGTGGTTTTATGATGCGTTGTGTGTTATATCTATAGAAAAACGAACAGGATCGATGAATGAAGAAGGATAATGGCAGAAAAAAGGTGTGATTCAATGATCATAAGACCTGTTAGATTATCTAGTGATTCTCTCTTACTTACATGATCACTTCAATTGATGGGGTGAAAAGTATCGTATTCGATAATTTCATGAAAGGATAAAAAATCATACACAGAATAAAATGGAGTACTATTTAGAGGTAGAAGAAGCTGCTACTCAGTTATCTGCCCTTTGGTGTCATAATTATTGTCTTGTCTCTGTAACTTTTGTTGCTCCTTCTACTTGGTAAGGTCTTTAGTAAGAGTTGGTCATGAGATACTAACTAGAAGAGGGAACTGCTGAGAACTAATTGATATCCATTTATTGCAGGTCTGGTAATTCTTTTGGCCAACACTTCATTATTCTATCTCTGCTTCAGTTATTGTCATGCGCTCCTTTGAGATACATGAAAATGGCATGGTGAACTGTAGAGAGATGATCTACTTGTACTTATAAGCTGGGTGTTGTTTTAGGACTTTTTGTCACACTCACAACTGTTATTTCGTTGCTATGTGTTCCATACACCTATTTTTAGCTGTCTCTTTCCTCTACTTGTACTTACATACTTGTACATCTCCCTCGAGGTTCTCCCTCCAAAATTGCTCAGATCGTGAAGTCAGGAAATCAATACTTGTACAAGTACAAGTAGGAAGACGGAAAAGTGAATTTCACGGTCCAATTTTGTCGATTTGTTCACTCTCGATGTTTTGGGCTCAACTGATTGGTTCAATATGTCAGCACTGACGATATCACATGCACCACCCGTTTATGTTGCACAACTGGCTGGACGCGGAATGATGAGAATTGGCTCAAAATGGGGAAGACTTCGTCACAGAATGTCCAAAGCCCTTTTGATTGACTGGAGAGCATCTCACTTTGCACAACTTCTCCCTCCAGCTCGAATTACGATTTTTCGCAGGTTTCAATAAAGGAACCCCCTCTGAAATGCCCCAAAACATATTCAGGTACTTGTACAAGTAAATAATTTTTAAAGAGGAGCCCAATACTTGTCTCAAAAAAGTGCTTCTATTAGCTCTTTCGATATTTAGTACACATGATACTTGTAAATGGCATTGCGTACAAGTACGAGCGAGACCTGTAGGAGAGTCACAGAACAAACAATTCAACCGGTGGTACAAGTAAAACAGGGTAGAATACAGATAAAGCCGCAAATGGTCTGTCATACAACTAAAAATAAAGACCAAAAAACATCTTTTTCAATTCCTTGAATTCATCAATTAACACTTTCTCCTCTTTGGTATGGGGTACTACTGTACGTCTCCAAAATAATACGAGCATTTCGTTACCAATTCATAAACCACAGAATATTCATAGAATACAAGAATACAATTGGTTCATACACCTCTCATATAATACAGATCTATTAATAAATACCTCCTTACTCACTTCTCATCTCTCCTTTTCTTAGTCACTCTATGCTTCCTCCTCTTAGGTTTCCTAGGAGCTTGAACCTGGTTATCAACAGTTTCATTTGTTTCTCCTTCCAACCCAGACCTCTCCCACTTTTCTGTCTCTTCAAGAAACCTATTCATATCCGCTAGCGGGTCCAGTTTTGCTTTCGCAAGTTCAGGGTCCATTTTCTTGGACTTCTTGTAAACCAGTATCGGAGGGTCAACTGCCCTTCTGAAAGTTCCAACACTCCCAACAGGTTTTTCTTCATTTTCACGTCTAGCTTCAACTACAGAGTCAACTAACCCAGCTTTGGCACGTAACGCGGAAAACCGGTCTTGGCGCTCAGAAAGAAGCTTCTGGTCACGTGACTCAGCCTCCTGCTCCTCGTCACGTGCCACTCGGGCCTTGTTCACCTCTTTTCCGGGGTGATACGACTTTTTCGCCGCCAGTTTGAGCCCCATTCTGTGAGTGGTGAGAGAGATGACAAACGCCACTGCCGGGTAACTGCCAAAGTTAGAATTCCCAAAGAAAAAAGAAGAACAATCGGATGAAAAAAAAAGTAGCCGCATGAGGCTGAGTTTATTATGATGGAAGGGAATAACCGTAATGAAGGGTGATAATGAGCTGGTAAAAATGGCGGAAAATGTCTATTATCTAGAGGGGAGCTACACGTGCCTACCCTAATTTCCCCTAATTTTCCTCGATTTTATTCGACCCAATATACCTCACTCGATCCTCCTTGTCCCCAAAGTATACTCATGGATGACAAATGGTGCACAATTTGAACCAACGTCAAAATGTAAGGGTACGAAACTAGGTTAGCCAATATCCAGTTGGAAGCGCAGTCTCATTTATTAACATCATTAATTCCATCATCATCTCCTTCTCGTCTCGTCAGAACTCACCTAGGTTAGCCAATATCCAGTTGGAAGCGCAGTATGAGGAAGAGAACACCTGTCCTCATTCTGCTCACAAACTCCCAACCTCAAGCCCTAACCCCGGATGAAACTCTAACTCTAAAGTGTATCCTTACATTNTCATCCTCAGTGTTCAAGGAGTCGTTCATACTCAGTGTTCGTGGTTGTGTCCTCTTCGATGTTCTGGGAGGATGCTCCAGTGTGTGGTCGAGTTAGAAAGGGGTACTTCCCCGAGACGATCAGCGTTGATGTTATTGATGAGCCCTGTGCCTGTGCGTGTCATGTGTGTGTGGATTATCTACTTGCTTCTTGGTGACTTTGTCTTCAACTGGTTGAGTATGCCTCCGTGTGATATTCTTCAAGGTCGCGTTGTGTGAGACTCAGCATTGTTGGAGTCATCTTGCGTGCATGATAGTGTGATCTACTGTGGTGGTACCCCACAGCCGTGGTAAGTTTGATAGGTTGTTAACCCGTGTGTGTGTTGTGTCATGGGTGGTTCCGTGTTGGGTGATCCCAGTTGTCCGGGAATCTGCTTTGAGTGATGTTGCAGGACGAGCGGGGAGATGTCCTGTGTGTATGACTCTTCGGTGTCTACTCCTCCAAACGTATTTTGACGTGGGAGCGTGTTCAATCGGATGTTGGTATACCCGAAACGTGTTTTGAAATGTGCGTTGTGTCGTGAACTTGCAACGGGTGTTTTGATCCGCCGTTGTCTGNACTTCTAGTCGAGTGAACCTGATCACTGGGAGCCGAGGTGATCTTCGGACACCTGGGGAAAAGTGATTATGTAAGGGTACGAAACTAGGTTAGCCAATATCCAGTTGGAAGCGCAGTCTCATTTATTAACATCATTAATTCCATCATCATCTCCTTCTCGTCTCGTCAGAACTCACCTAGGTTAGCCAATATCCAGTTGGAAGCGCAGTATGAGGAAGAGAACACCTGTCCTCATTCTGCTCACAAACTCCCAACCTCAAGCCCTAACCCCGGATGAAACTCTAACTCTAAAGTGTATCCTTACACAAAAATGACCAAAACCTGACTAATTTCCTCGTGACTACTCCAAAACTTCTCGTATCGCCCCTGAGAACCCTTAGTCAGCCTAATTCCGCTCTATCTAAGCCGCTTCTCGATATACGGAAGTTCCGAGGGTAGCCCGGATCTGGGATCCAGGTCAGAGGGTTAAAAGCAGAAAAGTGCACTTTTGAGGGTGTTACAGATCACGTGGGAAGAAACCAAGTATACCATTGGACTCGCCCGAGCCAGATTGTCAATATGACACCGTGTGGACCCGAAATAAATAGTCGATCCACTTTTCATCTTTCTCCTCATGTCCAATCGATCCTTATCTATATGTTTATTGTCACGCATGCATATAACGTTGTTGGAGGGGATCGTTAGTGGGTCGCTCAATAGTTGAGATAAAACAATTATGAAAAGACCATTAGATAGCTCTCACTTTGAGGATCTGAATCATCTTTTCAAAATATCAAAAACTCCAATATCCACATGTCAATGCCTCATGGACCCCCCAGCCAGATAAACTTTGCTGCAACGCTAATAAAAATTTTTACTCCCAACCCCAGCACTACTTAAGCGCCCCCTTGCGCTATGCTGTTTCGGAGGGAACCTCCCCTCCTCCCAAAAAACAACATCTTCAAAAATGACCCAGACTTTCAAGGACCCCAAGGACGCCCAGGCCTTTCTTTCCACCTACAAGCAGAAGGATGGTCTCGATGTCCACACTCTGATGGACTCTTCCATTCGAGGAGGTCTTACTTACAACGACTTCCTCATGCTTCCTGGCAAGATTGACTTCCCTTCCCATGAGGTGTCTCTTGAGACTAAGCTGACCAAGAAGATCACCCTCAAGGCTCCTCTGGTGTCTTCCCCCATGGACACCGTCACCGAGTCCGAGATGGCCATCTACATGGCTCTTCTGGGAGGTATTGGTATCATCCACCACAACTGCTCTGCCGACGAGCAGGCTGAGATGGTCCGAAAGGTTAAGAAGTACGAGAACGGTTTCATTGCCGACCCCGTTGTCGTCTCCCCCAAGCATACCGTCAAGGAGGTGTTTGCTCTCAAGGCCAAGCTTGGATTTGCTGGCTTCCCCGTTACTGGTGAGTATTGCCCGTCACACGTGTTTAGTGATGATTCTTACAACTTTCGTTCTACCGAATGACTTAACCGTCTTGGGGAGATGTTTTTATTTTATACCTGACTTTTAGTGTACTTTGTTACACAGTCCATGTCGCAACCATAACTAACTCAGAAACCGGATGCATGTCTGGCAAGCTCGTGGGTATCATCACCTCTCGAGACATTCAGTTCCTCGATCTCGACGACACTCCCGTCGGCGAGGTCATGACCCCTGCTTCTGAGCTCGTCACTGCTCCCAAGACCATTGGTCTGTCTGCTGCCAACGACCTGCTCAAGAAGTCCAAGAAGGGAAAGCTCCCCATTGTCGACAAGGAGGGCAACCTCGTGGCTCTGCTGTCTCTGACCGATCTGCAGAAGAACCACGACTACCCCAACTCCTCCAAGTCTCCCGAGACCAAGCAGCTGCTCTGTGGTGCTGCCATTGGAACTCGACCCGACGACCGAGAGCGACTTGAGAAGCTTGTTGCTGCTGGTCTCGACGTTGTCATCCTCGACTCTTCTCAGGGTAACTCCGTCTTCCAGATTGAGATGATCCAGTGGATCAAGAAGACCTTCCCCGACCTGCAGGTTATTGCCGGTAACGTTGTTACCCGAGAGCAGGCTGCTTCTCTGATCGAGGCTGGTGCCGACGGTCTGCGAATCGGAATGGGCTCTGGTTCCATCTGTATCACCCAGGAGGTTATGGCTGTCGGCCGACCCCAGGGAACCGCCGTCTACTCGGTCACCCAGTTTGCCAACCAGTTTGGCGTCCCCTGCATTGCCGATGGTGGTGTCCAGAACATTGGTCACATCACCAAGGCCGTTGCTCTTGGTGCCTCCGTCGTCATGATGGGAGGTCTGCTTGCCGGAACCCTCGAGTCCCCCGGTCAGTACTTCTACCGAGATGGCCAGCGACTCAAGTCCTACCGAGGTATGGGCTCCATCGAGGCCATGGAGAAGCAGGACACCAACGACAACGCTGCCACTTCCCGATACTTCTCCGAGTCCGACTCTGTGCTTGTTGCCCAGGGTGTCTCTGGCTCCGTCATTGACCGAGGTTCCATCACCAAGTTCATCCCCTACCTGACCGCTGGTCTCCAGCACGGTCTGCAGGACATTGGTGTGCGATCCGTCGCCGAGCTCCGAGAGAAGGTTGACAGCGGAGACGTGCGATTCGAGTACCGAACCGCCTCTGCCCAGCTCGAGGGTGGCGTTCACTCTCTGCACTCTTACGAGAAGCGACTCCACAACTAAGCTTGCGGAGTTGACCGCACGTAAAACATCTAGTCACTGCCATGTATATGTAAACATACTAGAAATTGAATAACATTGATCGAGTAAAATTTGGGAAGCTGTAAGCTGTAGAAGTGCTGCTGGAATAGAAAGATCGAAAAAGGCAGGAGAAAGAACGAATCTTGTATAACTTGAACGCGTGCTCGATCTATAAGTTGAGATCTGGCTTTCCTGGTATTAGAAAGTACGAAGAGGAACTCTAGGGAAGGACGAAAGTGTTCAAACGAGGAGAGATGATAATATGTTCTATGGAAGTGGTACAGGCGCAATTGGTGTTTGGCTAGAAGTCCTCACATTACTTCAAGTGCGGGTTTCTTGATCTAAAGAGTATGTCTTGATTCACTCAATGAGAGACGTGAAATGAAGGAATGTACAAGAGTATGTTGAGATATTACTATGTGTGATATGCATTGATCTATTGATTCATCGGGGTTCACGAAACATGCCACTCTTTTATCAGATGCCACCCTCTTCTATCAAGCTCTGTTTCATCCGTAGCTCGAGTGTCTTACTGAGTGAGGGAGCCTTTGAGGGTTAATGAAAAAGAAGAGGCACTTCTAGGTATCTGATAGAAACCGTTTTATGAAATAGTTTGCACGTCTTCAGACCCTAGAGGCCGTTGTGATATCTTTCCAACTAACAACCAAGAGCTCTTTAAGTGATGTATCATAGAACATGAAGAAATGGATCCTTAATGACTTCAATCAGATATGAACAGCTAGTCTGCCGGAAAAGGAGTTCGTGGTATCCATCACTCAACAGCCTTAGATGGACGTAACGATTCAAAGCACATGTTCCCATGCCAAACCGTGGGGATGAAGCCAGCCAGTCCATTCGTGGTACTACCAAAAAGTAACTCACCAACATGATACTAGACTTGCCCTTCTTCGTTGGCTCCATCTTCTTCCCTATCTCGGGGTAATCTTAACCTGCTCTCCCTTAATAAAGTACAGGTACTCCTTCTCATCGACGGCAACCTCTGTCGATCTAGTTCCTCTGGAGACGTTCAAAATACCAGTCACATCATCAGCTCGTCCTGTAGGCAGGGCTCTCAATGTGATGACATAATCTGTCTGATGTAGCAGCTGAATACCGAGATTAGTATGGTTCGTACTTAGTAGAGAATCACTCTCCAAAAGCGGAGAGTCGGCCTGAATCAGAGCCAAAACACTCTTGGACGCCTGCTGAAGCTGAAATATCGTCTTCACCACCTCCTGGACGCTCATAGCTCCTCCTGCTGACCACAAATCAGGATTCTCAAGAATCACTATAGTGTCTTTGTCAGCGTACTGGGTGATATTTTCGGGCTTTTTTCCAAGCAACGAGACAATTCGCACATTGGGAAGCGCCTGGATCTTGATTCCTTGTCGCTTGAGAGCCTCAATGTAGAATTCTTCATCATTGATGGAAGTCACAAGGGTCACTTTTTCATGTCTTCCAAGACGTTTGACGAACTGGGTGAGGAACCAGGACCCGTTCACGTCGTTAGTTGCGGTGATTAGCCCAAAAGTCTGGTTTTCAATGAGTTTTTCGCCCGCAAAAATACCGAAATCGTTGAATGTAGTCATGGTGATATGTGTGGAAAAAGATACGAATCAGAGTTGGAGTGCATGGGAGTTTAGGTGGAATTAAATTAATTAATTTAAAATGGGGAAAAATGGGAATAAATAATTTGGCGATACTATAGTGTAAAAAAGAATAGCCAAGCTAGGGCCACTATAAGTTTGGAGGCTAGGGATGTCTGTAGGTATCTCATTTTCATAATAATCAATTCATTTGGGCAAATGGTGTGAGCTTCCATGTCTTCTTATTACACCGAACACACCAGAACTACTTGATGCAGTTATCATGACAGTCAGATATTCCAATTGCTAGTCTGTACAGATTTTTTTAACAGTGCAAGATCGAAACTACCTTAAAATAATACGAAAGGGTGCTTCTGTACCACCCTAATGCTCACAAAGAGATGGTGAAACGTCCTCTTGAGCGAAAGAGATATTAGGGAAGACGAGTTGATAGATATTTAGAGCTATTGAAACTTCAAAAACAACCAACTAGCTTGCCAGACAATCTTTGACCTCTCTTTGCTCAGGAAGACACCTATTAACGAGCATTCATGTTTAAGAATAGATGTACGCAAGCCAAAGAATGAGCAAAGGACGCTTAAAAACAGCTTAGAAAGTACAATTGAGGTGTTCGGGTGCTCATTTAAAGCTAGCTGTTATCTTTTGTCTTATTTACCAAGAAGTAACCTCAATAGCCGTATAAAGAATAGCTACGTCTCGATGTCAAGTGCACCTATTGGGGAGAACTAGTTGTCAGTAAGGTGATGACTGTAGAAATGCTTGAAGAGCGGCGATTACGCTTAAATAGCCTAAGATAAAGCTATAACCGCTAATCCCAATTGCAAGCTCATGAGTTTAGAACCACTTCATGCAATTACGTCCTGATAGAGGATCTGAATCAGGTTATAACGGGAAAAATGAATGAAAGAGGGGTCAGGATAGTTGATTGACATGGAGATAAGAGCCGTTTTATGATCCTGAAAGACGGTTGTGTTATATATTTGCTCCATGAAAGACGATACACTGCAAGTTCAAGATCACAGGTTGAAGACAGACAAGTCATTACTGTTCAAACTAACCTCAATCATGAATCAAATAGTTGATCAGGTCCAAAAAGCCCCCTATTTCCTTATATTGAGCCAGTTGATGCCTTTAAATAGTCAACTTTCTTGTCTTTCATCCACTTATGGAGAACTAAAGACATCTCCAATAGTATTAATGGCACTAGTTTGAGTAACCCGCCATTTACGAAAAGAGACTCTTAATCTGTCACGATCCCCATGTCACCTTGTTAGTATTGAAGCAGTTACGGACAACAATAGAAAACAAAGAGCCTGAAATAGCTCACTAGATGACCTTCCACCCTTAACAGTACTCCTACGAGGCATGTTACTTTCTATTTTTGTCTTTCAAACCACAATTCACAGTGATAACGAAACAAAACAAGAACTACTGTACAGCAATCATTCAATGTTCAATGTCATATCAAATCATGTCATTTCATACGTAAGTCCTCGTCATTCCTCCATCTATCCCTCTTGTCTATCTGTAGTGTACATTAGTATAAATATTTTACGGTTCCTTGCCCTCGAGGCTTCGTTTGACCCGCTCGCTGTCTCCCTCGTCTATACTGCCTCTTTTCACGTTGCCCACTCCTCGTCTTGACTCTGTAGTAGCCACAACAGACGGCAGTTGAGTGGTGGCTGTGGGAGTATCACTGGGGGTGGTTCCTGCAGGAGTACTGCTGGAAATGCCCTCCACCAGCTGGTAGACATTGTTCATTCGCATCACCATGCGTTCATAGTACCGAGATAGTACCTCCACCTTTGGAACGATTCTGTAGTCCACTCTGACCAGAAACTCCACCTCCAACAAGTTCAATTCCGCCTTGGAAATACCTCCTACTCTTGCATAGTGTCCATTGGTTCGGAAACTGTCGCACAAGCCCTTGGAGCCCACCATACACGTTGTAATGAGGAAACGATGCACTGTGAGCGAGTTGATGTTGAAGGTGGAAAACGTGCGACAGAGAAAATCAATGTAGTAGATGACTGTGAGCAAAATGGACTTTTCCAACGAACAAAAACGCACTATTCGAATGAGATAGTCCTTGATGGAGATTCCGGGCGGACTTCGCGAATGAAACCGGGTCAATTGAGCAGGATCGAACGGAAGAGCATCATTGACAGACACCAGTTCCTCCAACATGGACGACACTAATATAATCAAATGTTCTATTGGGCAATCAAAAAACGATTGTGGAAGAAGCACGTGTGACTGCGATATCGACTGCTGCGACGTATCTTCTTCACTTTCGTCAATTTCCTCCTCATCGTCCTCCACCACCTCTTCTGTAGTCTCTGTAGTCTCTTCTGACCGTCCATTTTCCCCCAAACCAGTTCCACTTCCTAGCCCAGTGGTACTCAGAGCGCACGTGACTTGTCCCACTCCGCTTTCTCGTTTCGTAGTGCTTGTGGAACCTGTTCCAGGCTCTGTAGAAGTACTCGTTCCCGAACCAGAACCTGTACTCGTACTCGTACTGGGCTCAATCAAGCTGCTGTATTGTTGTGTTTCCGCGGCCTGGTTCTCGGCGCGTTGCCTCGACAACTGGCCGTCCTTTCCCTCCTCCACTTCCCTGTCGTCGGCCCTTCGAAACGGAGAAGGCTCTCCATACGCCATCATCAGATGAGTCGGCGGTGCTGGGGGCGTCTCAAAAGCTTAGTAATCGGGTCGCACGCCTCTACGTCGTGGATCCTCCGGTCTCTGAGTCAGCAATGCCCGCTAGCTGCTTGGGAAAGGTGGCAAGCAAGATGAAGATGCGTGGTGATGGAGGTGGCCAACGCTATGCATGACGAGATATTGGCGTGAGTCTAAATTTTCGAGCTAGCGACTCTGGAGGGCTGGAATGCTTAGTAAGAGGGCGGAAAAGTCGATATTTGAGGTCGTCTGGGGGAGGGGAAGCCGACCGTGGCTTTAGATTTCGTTTTTGGCCAAAATCCAACACCTCAAATAACACACCTCTCCTTCTACACTTTTGAGTGGACAATTTTCCTGCGCATGTTTTTAGCCTTTGTCCTCTTGTTTATGGAGAGATCGGAAGGTATATTGTGGGAGTTGTGTGGGAGATGGAGCTTCGGGAGTAGTGGCGATTTGATTGTTGGACGCGGTTACCCCGGTTACCGTTTTATTTATGCCGAAAACCTGCCCCTAACACCCACTTTTATCCCCTCTCTCATCCATCGTATGTAACTGCAGCTCATGTATGATAGGAGCTTGAAGAGTGTCAAAGCTGTTTATAGGCTGAGAGAGAACAAGTAGAGAAGATAGCAATGTTGGGATCTTCTTAGTCAGCGTATACAAGTTGATATACTTGAATTCCTTGTTTATTGCTAACACTATAGTTATGTATTCACTTCTACACCAGCCTTCCTCTCACCTCCTAAGTTTGATGAAGAGGATAATTCAAACGGCTGGTACGGGCCGGAGAATGCACGGATTTGGATTTTGAAACGAGAATATTACGTGGAATCTGTCGGAGATGCCGGCGCCATAATAACCGGCCGGATCGGACGTCTTCTCCGCCTCTGAGCTGCAAGCTGCTTCCGGACCACTCATGTCCGCACGTGGGACAAAGTTCACCGTCCATATGTCTCACATCACGTGCAAAGATCGGCAGAGGTATCTGGACGTGCCACAAAAGGTCGTGATATGATTAGTCAGCGGAGGGGGGAATTGAACGAAATTATAAGCTGAACGGGTGGGGCCTATAATGTGGTAAATGGCTAAAATATGGGGGTCATAGAAGATGAGTTATAGGCTGACGGAGAGTAAAGTGGGGGGCAAGGTTGGAGTAGAAAGGATGAGTAGTTTAGTTGGGTTTAGTTGGTAAGGAGTGAAGTAAGAAAAGACACGTAAAATGACCATTAAGGAGGGGGAGTGTTGAGTAGTGGACTTATTAAGCGTTACAAAATAATTACGCTGGATACCCAAGCCACATACTTCAATATGGACCTACAATACAGCTACTTTGGGATCACATGGTTACCAGAAGGCGACGAAAGGGAGAACAAAACATGTTATGGATGAGCTGAAGTGATTCGGTATAGCTAGAAAGACTATTAGAAGCTTTTTGCCATAATTTGCTCCCTATTCTTCTCTGTAACAGTAGTTGTAGCTCTAGAACTCATCTTCAGTATACTGCGAAGTGCCTAGTATCTGGTTTTTAGAAGTAACTGGACATCAAGCGAAACTTATGATGACTTATGGGAGGTTAATTGATGGCATTCTGTACTCTTGTGGTCTTTTTATTGAGTAATATAGCAAAATGGTGACTTCTGTAGTTTTTCCGTTGGCTAGCATTTCGTTTGTAAGAAAGTAAATATCGACACAGGGGTCAAGAAGCAGCTGCAAGAGATATTTGCCATTACTGAATGTTATCAAGGTACTCTCTGATATCTTCCTTAATATTACCTCTGTTTTAGTTTCGGTTTTTGCAAAATGTTGAAAAGTTGATATCCCTATAATCTCTGTTAATGGAGAAAAGCAGGGATGAAAAGTTGACTAGACTACTGTAGTTAGTAGTAGTCATGTAGTGGTGACTGCACTCTGTTCTTTCGAACAGGTATTTTGGTCTGTTTCCGACCTCTGAGCGTTTCTTTCAATAACACGATATATGAGAACCATGTTTTCAATCAATACTCGGCTGTATTACAGAAATGAAGATCATGACATCTTTCAAAGCTATCTAAAAGTCCTTATAGTGAAAGCTATACGCTTTGTTAGGCTTACTTCATACAATTCCCTTACATTTGTCTCTCCATAAGTCACGTAAGTTTTCAGATATATAGGATATCGAAGCATAGAATCATGAATAAAACTACGGACTGCTCTAATAGGTATCCTTTTTACTCAATGACGGGCTTGGGCTATATTTACTAGCTCTCTACTTGTACTGTATACTGGTTTTGGTCACTTACATCCAGCTATATTAATAATGCTGAGGTATATAGCTGTAAAAGAACGGCAATAACTTATCATGAGAGCTGTAAAAAGAACTTCGTAAAGATCCAGAGATCAAGGTCATTCTGCTGAGCTCCTGGTGTCGTAGAAGACAACTTGGGTTACCAGTACCGGTACCAATAGTGCTATACTTGTGTGTCGCTTACAGTGGAATACGTAAATGCGGCGATACGTGGACGAAAGTGACCCTAGAAAACAGTTTTTATGGTTATTAAAGAGCAGTATCGAGCACCTTCAAAATTCCACGAGTCTTCACTGCTATTTTCACGACTATTCAACCATCTCTTCGTTCATACATAACACCGAGGAAGGTAGAGGTGGTATTACAATGTCAGGTTTGCAACGGAGTTGCTAACAGCATGGATTAGAAACCTGTAGATGCTTTTAAAATCTCTCTTGGCTTATATATTTTTCACCTTGGGAGCTATATCGCTCTTACAATACTTGAGAATATCACATGAGGACTTTAAAGGGTTATTGATTAACAGTATTGCAAGGGAAACAGACAGAGAAGTTGTTCAAATCACCTTAAATGCCTGAGTTCTCCCATTCATTTACTCATCAACTTTTTTCTAGCTCTTCTTGGCCTAAAATATACCTCACAGTATGTATGGTATGTTGATAGAAGCCTTTGTTCGATAAATATAACAACTCGGTACAAGGGAGAGTGAAGTTGAGATTTTAATGAAAACACATGTCACCGAGAGAGAAGGATTCACATGAATAAATATAATATCAAAGTCGATTACTCGTATAACAGTGGGATGGACAGAAGAGGGAAATACATGGTAGTAGTATATAAAAGCAGCAGAATGTAGTGATCAGCAGTCCAATACCTGCTGATTCAACGTCCCCAACTGCTTATATGAGCACATTTCAGCTTTTTTCTCTTCATTAGTGAGGCTACCGGTATTCCATTTGTTTCATCGAAGTGCGAAATTCGTGAAAAGTTCGTACTGAGTACAAGAAATAGTGTGCCATTATCTACTAATGGCTTTTTTAAATGTCTTGAGTCCTTTCATTCTCTTCATTACAGCTTTTCTTCATCAGTTTATCAAGTTGTATTAACCATGCTTCTGTCCCCCCTATGATTCTTACTAACCGAGGAGAATACACCAAAAAAAGCACTCCAGAGACGTAAGAAGTTGCCAGTGTCTATTAAACTCATGACATTATAATCATTGATGACTTCTTTCACTTCAATTCAACTTTCTTTAGCTATTTATCACTTATCCTAACATCACTTTTGTCTCTCTGTCCATGGTGCTTCCTGAAGAGGTGAATGTATGACAACTACACAATAAATGCACTGAAAAGTAGTCAGACACCAACTATGAGTTATCAAAAACGTCATTACTACTTTACTCTACTTCATTTCAGCTTTTCAACATCACTTTTTCATGTTTCCCTACGCCTACATTTTCCCGGTCATGTTAGATGCTGAAAAAGTGGATAAATATAATGCAAAAGACCCCAGCACTTATAAATAGTAATAAATAACCTACTAATAGCCATGAAAAGCATGAATATCTTCTCAACTCTTCCCTATCCAACTTTTATTCTTCAATTCTTCAAAAAAAACTTGTCTATGCCATACCCTTCAATCAATGATATTCCAGAGGAGGTAAATGTGGCAGGAATACATACTGTTGAAAGCAATGAAGTATATTGATTGATATTTAGTTAATGTAAGAACTTACACACCACACCACAGTTCGTTCCGAGGTGGACATTTGTCGACCGGTGTACTACCGGCATTACTAATATTATCTTTATGTCTGCAACCGTCTCATGAGCTTCCCTTTCTAATATAAGGTGGACCCAAAAGTACCGTACATACATACGTAAATACAACACTTTATTTTTTTCTTCCCCCTTCCTCCCCCCCCACACCACTCACACATCCCTCCACTTCCAAAGCGGCGGACGCAATCATGGTCTGTCTCCAATTCGGCGGAAGTGGAGGGAGTGTAAGGTGTCAAGCGAGGCAGGGGAGGTTTAGGACACAATCCAAGTTTTGTATAGTGTCACAACACAAACGCAATTATTAGGTGACATGAGGATTGTGACAGGTTAAGAGTCTTTTTCAGAAATGGCAGGTTACTTATTCCAAGAGATCCAAGCCAGCAGACATCAAGATACTTCTTAGTTACGACTTATCCTTACCTCAGACATCTGCCACTACCTTCACACCCCATATGAATCGTCATATGGTGGTCCCTGCAAGAAAAATTACCTACCGGTTCTATTTTCATTACATTCAAACTGCAACAAGACTTAACATACGGCACATGTCAGTATGTGCTGTAGGTTTAAACGACTTGGACCATTTCTCCTTCTTCTCTTCAACTTTTATTCGTTACCACGGCCAATTTTACAAGACATACTAGAAGACCCTTACCCATTATATGTCAAAGAAGGTCTACAACCAACGCTCATGCCATCTCTACAACACCTACAACACCTTCTATAATCGTAATACTATAAATATATACATGCTGTGCATCTCCACCACAGTCTACTTTTTGGCATAACTCACCACCAGCTTTTCTCCTTCAATCTCCACTCCCTGGCTCTTGGCTTTGGCCGTTACTGCCTGCTCCTCCGTCTCAAACTCGGCAAATCCAACTTGACGAGCAGGAACAAGTCGTACTTCCACATATCCTTCCAGCTCAGAGAAGAGAGCGGCTACAGTATCCTGAGAAGCAGACTTGGGGATATTCTGGAGCAGCAGAATGTTGTGGACGGGGTTGTAGATGGTTTCAGAGGTGGTTTTGGCCTTCTTGGCTGACTCTGGAGCTTTAGCGGGCTCTGAGGCTCCTCGTTTCTTTGAATCAGCCAACTGTTTGAGCTCTTTTTGGGCCTGTCGAGCTACCACGTGATCCTCCAGAACCTTGGGACCCTGTTTTGCCACCGTGGCATCACTGCGCGACTTTGCATATGCCACCTGGATCACAGAACCTCTCAGATTGTCCTGTTTGGACTCGTTCAACGCACTGATGGCTGACTCAGCAGCATCAATCGTATCAAACACCACAAACGCCTGGCCTCTCATTCGCAGGTTCCCATGAGCCACGACATCCTTGATATCTCCATACTCCTTGCAAATGTCTCGTAGAGTCTCTTTGAGAGCTGTGATGCTGATTTTCTCGTTGATGTTGCGAATGTATATCCTGTGTTAGTGGGAGTTGGGGTAGAGATTAGACGGTTGCCTCCGTTTGTCTCTGACTAATACTCACGTTTCGCAGGGTGCAATGGATGCCATTTTGATTTGTCGTGTGAAGAAAAAAGTGGTGATGATGATGCACGGAGATGTGGGTTGAAAAATAGAGTTTGGAGGAGGAATGGGGGTGGAGTTTTGGGGTTGTAAAGGAGGTGGTGGAGGAGGTTGGAGGGTACCAATGGAGAGCTGGAGATCAGAGGAGTAGAATGGTAGAAGAATAGTGGCTTTTGGAGTAGTATTGGATGTTTTAGGTGGATATGGGTGAGCCTGAGACGAAGCAAGTAATGTGGGTGAAGTTAGTTGGGAAGGATGAGTAGTTTGGGTGACCAAAAGAGCGGGGAAAAAGGTGGAAAAATGGTATTAAATTGGTAGCAATGAGGGTTAAGAGACTCCTGGAGACATTAGAAATGTATCTAACTTGTAATTTGTGCATTAACATATTTTTTACTCGCTTTAGAGGCTGTCTGGAAACCTATAACCTACAGGCTAAGTAATAGCCAAGTAGAGACAGCTTTAGAGGGTCGTTCAAAGTGAGATATGTTGCCCGAATCAAGATATTGAAGGCATCCAGAGAGTATTCAGAGCCAGGAGACTTAGCTAAACCTCTTGAAAGTCTCAATAATCACACAGTTTTCATTTTACTCCACACTCTTATCTCACCTACTTCACAGCTCAACTAAGGAGTAGACATGATAGAGCTGCTAAATGTGGTATGAAATGTAGCAAATAATAAACGAAACTTGGAGTTAGTATTATAGAGCCTCTAGCTTACTATTGTTCTATATACCTCCTCAATCCACCATCAATTGCACAATATACCTTCATCCTTCATCTTCCATTTTTACTTAGCCTCTTACTTAGCTCTATACTTACTCCTCCCAACCACTCGTTTACGATACCTTCAGAAGGGAGGTAAATGTAGCAGAAAACCTGTCAAAAACATCATATAGAAAAATGTAGTAACAGCAAGGCCAATTGAATATCATGAGTACTTTATTTTGATTCATTTCATCTTCTCTTTGCTTTATAATCGAGCTATATTTGAGTTCTGCTCTCAAGCAGTGTGACCACCAAACTCTGATCCAAATTCTGTACTTGATACAGTACATCTCCACCACATGTCGGACAACATTGACAGTATTCTTCAGAAAGAAGACAAGGAGCATTCACGTGACGTGGAGATTGAGCGGATTCTCGGCGCGTTCCAGCTCGATGCTTACTCGGTCCTAGCTCTCCAGCCAGGGTGTAATACCGAAGTCATCAAACAAACATACAGAAAGAAATCGCTGCTTATTCATCCAGACAAGACAAAAAACACCCGAGCTCCAGACGCGTTTGATAAATTGAAAAAGGCCGAAAAGGTGCTTCAGGACGACAAGTCACGTGAACAGCTCGATTCCGTGTACGCCGACGCACGTACGGTTTTGATCAGAGAAAAAAAATGGACCATTCACGACGAGAGACTTAAAGGAGACGAGTTTCTGGCGGAGTGGAAGGAAAAGACGAAGGATTTGCTGATTGAACGGGAGTTACGTAAGCGGCTGGCTGTCAAGGCGAAAATGGAAGAGGAGGGACGGATCAAACGGAAACTGGAGGAGGAACAGGAGGAGAGAATGAAGGCTAGGTTGGAACAAAAGGCGTGGGAAGATGGACGAGATACGAGGGTCGGGAATTGGAGAGAGTTTAAAAAGAAAGGGGGGGAGAAGAAGAAGAAGAGGAAGTTGTTAGGCTGATTCGACGAGCGCAGCGAGGAGAATTAGCCGTTGAAGTGGAGGGCGCGGCTAGTTTGACGAGCGAAGCGAGGAAAACTAGCTGAAAGAAGTTGAAGTGTAGGAGCGCAGCGACAGCACTTTATCCTGCAATGGCTATGAGAAGAGAGAAAAGGTGTAGTCGCTACGCTCCTACACTTTATCCTACAACTATGAGTGAGACTATGACACTTCATCCCTCATACGCTCCGCCACTTTATCCCACAACGACTATGAGAAGTGAGGAGAGAAGAGTTAGCCGTTGAAGTTGAGAACTAGCCGTTGAAGTGGAGTGGCTACTTTGGTGTCTTGCCCTACAATGGCTATGGTCGTGAATGTGAAGCTAAGAGACCTGCCCTTGCTGGAAATGAGGAGTGCTGTGGTGCTTTATTACAGCGACTATGGATGTGAGTCTATGAGAACTGCCTGGATGGAGCCGAGTATAGGGGGTGATGTGATTGGATTTTACTAATGGTACCTTATGAAGGCCACCAGAAGACTGGTCAAGTCTACAACCAACACGTGGCTCTGTTAAGCTAGTTCCATAGCTGATCCCTTGGGCGTAGACTCTTCTGACTGTTGAAACGTCTTTCTGATTCAGTTGGATCTTTTCAATGGCTCATCTCCAACTGATGGTTTCAACATACCACTAAGGAACAGTCTGGTATGCTCTATCCTTTGAGAGGTCTCCGTTTTTCAGCAGTCATACGTTTATTGGTGAGGTTGAAGGTTCATGTCATATCTTCTGTTTGCCAGTCTATCACTGTATTGGTGTGGATAGTGGACCAACTCAAGTATTGGAACTCTACTAAGTTTCAACAGCCATCCTTCTCAGGTCTAGATATGACTTTTTTCATGGTAGATCTGCCACACCACCTAATGTATTTGTATTATAATAACGATCGATGATTTGATACTGGTAGTGAAAGTTGATGTGAATTAGTACCCGGCCAACTCTTCAGAGACTTCAAATGGTCATCTACGCGATTGATAGGGTCACTGATGGAATACTTCCATTCCCTTTCATCTGAGTTGGAAGAACAACATACTGTACATAGTGTAGAGTTGGCCACGCTGTACCACCCAGAGTGGAAATTGAACCCGAATTATCTCGAAATAATCTGTAGGAAGGACGGCTGTATTTTGGTCTACTTGTAGTTGATGGATAGCCTGTTTCTGCTTCCCTACATCTTCTTTCTATTCAATTATATTGATCCAGTGTCTCAATATATTGGCACCATCTATAAAGATAAACTAACAGGGAAAAGATGCTATGAAGCAGACTGCTGTGACTTATCAGATAGACCATAATCCAGGGTTCTGTTCCACAGAATATTTCGAGATAATCGAGCTTCTATTTTCACTTAGGAGTGTAAGTCGTGGCCACGGGCACAGTAGATTGAAGAATCACAAAGGAAACAGGAAGATATAGGAGACCAACGATTTTCTTTGAAGCTGCTCCCAAACAAATGCAAACTTCTCTGTAGTTCAGACCTAGTATTTCGCTGTATAACGCTGGAAAGATCGGGGTGTGGTCCTACCTCAAGTAAAGCTAAGTAATTGTAGTCATGCTGCCATTACAAGAACCTCGAAAATAGACTCATTCGAGGCGACATATATTTATTTCAAACCTGAATAATGTACTGCTCTGTAGCGGCTATCTTTTGACATAGCTTCTGTTTTCATACAACAGCTGGAACCCTGAAAATGGACCCCCAGCGGACTTTTTTCCTTAAGTAATGGCCAAGTAAAGTGGTAGTGAAGAAACATGATCAACTTAACGTCACCCATTAGACGAGAAAAAGGGTAGAAAAGTGTTTCAATAAGAGTCAAATGAGTCTTCATCAGTCGATTGTAATAGCATCAAAGTCATTACACTCAATGATGCCTACTTCTTTCCACATTGATCTCCGCTGACAGCATCCTGATGTAGCTCATAACCTGTCTGAAGACTTCCATAGAACAGTTCTTGAGATAGCACTGCTCTGTATTCCATCTCTATTCACTTTTTATTCTCAATTTAACAATATTGACAGGTCTCTAGTCTTCGTTGTAGTTCTCTTTTTCGTAATCATTATAGTGAGAGACCATTATCACGACTTGTATAACCCGAAATTAACAGCAAAGAAGATGAAATAAACGTAAATAATATATCGTCCGCATTTTTCACTGCTTTGGTTTGATATCCGACGATTAATTACTGTCTCGAGTATGTTTTACTGAGGACCATTAATTGACGGAAAATCTATACTTTGGCATAAGACAACGCATCGATGAATAAAAGTTGAAATGAAGATGGGTAAAGTCCTAGAGCTCTATTGGCTGTTATAACTTCATGACTGGCCATATTTTTAAAAAAAGATCGTTGTATCTCTGACATATTTCCTTCCACCCTTTATCTTACTCCTATCAAGGATATGAATATGAATACTCCACAACTCGAGCCAAAATCAACATACTCAAGTGATTACAACTCTGAAATACTTAGTATGCGCTTATAGATAGTTTGAATAACTATACTTGTCTGTGCCTCCTCTTTTACACCTCTCTATTACCCATCAGTGTGATCCTATCATAGAGGAGTATTCTGTACAGAAGAACAGACACATACACTCGAATTTGATCACATTATAAAAAAGAAACTGCCTAAACACTTGAAGAATGGCCACCTGTATCTTTCGCTATCTTTTTCTTTCATTATCTGCTCATTTTTTCCTTGTTTGACAAATTCATAGATGGTAGTGCGATAAAAGACCACTTAGCAATAACCAAAAGAAGACTCAATTATCACCCAGTAGCTTGCCTAGAGCACTGGCTAGACTACACGTATCTATTAGTGCTTACATATCAGCTTCTACTACATTTCCATGCTTTCTATAGGTGATGGAACAGATCCTACATATTCTTCAAATGTGGATATTCCAAAAAAACCAGGAAAACGAGGCTTAAAACTACTAATATTAAATCCAACACTTGACTGTAGTGACCTATACAACTCTCTAATTCACTTGGAGCAGTTTTTATCTTCATTCAACATCTCAAACATCAGATATTCCACTTCACTCATATCTCTGAAGGCCGGGTAACCCCTATTTTCACACTTAGAAGTCTCATTGCATCACAATCAGAAACGTCAAAGAAGAAATAAACACACCGGCAGAGTCGTAGAGAGCTAAATATTCATATGGGCACAGTATCAAACCGATTCCATCACATTTTACGAAAAACGCAAAATTCGTCTTTTTGCCTGACCCAGTATCAGGAAAATTTTGAAAAAGTAGCAATTTCTGACCTGCTGACTAATCACGATTTTCGAAAATAACGGGATTACAGCTATTTGAACATCATAGAATGAAACTTCAGAGCGGGGCGACTCGATTCATTCCCTCATATTACCTGTTTGACCCCTGCATTGTGGTTTTTTCCTCCAACAAAGTCGCCGAAAAAATATTTCACCCTCAATTCGGGCTTTTTCGATTTTTTTTATTTTTGAGAAACAGGAAAAGCTTAAATTGGCGGAAAGTGCCCAAGTGATCCAAAGTTGAGAAAAAAAATAAAAAAAGATGAAAAAACGTCGATTTCGCTGAAAGTGGGCTTAATCGAATCTCCAGAGTCCCAGAATATCCGCACTGCCCTTCGTTAGTGAGTTTGGGATTTATTTGGGCGTATATAGAGCATCCGAAATGTGTATTTTCTAATTAAGGTTAGCTTCGGTTCTGATTAGTCAGCATGACAGTGGAACTGGCATAATCATTCCAATAATGAGGCTAGAAGTAGACTGAAAGTCTTATTTGTAAGAGCGAATGTTTCTCTATCTTTCTACACTTTTAAATTCACTTTTTGAGGCTTCTAATGCAACTTTTTGCTCTCATATCTGCTCAAAAAGAAAACCTATCAATTTGTCGTAAATAATCGTCTAAAAAGATGCAGCTTTCGATATAAGTCTTATTCAGAGCTAGATCTATCCAATGATACCATTCTTATCGCATTTAGATTGGAAATGCGGATTTTAATTTTTTTATTTTTTTCGCCAACTTCTCAGGACTTTGGTGATTTTGGAAGGAATAAGGTTTTTGTGTCTCCCAAAACAGAAAAAAGTTGAAAAAGCCCGAAACAGCACTTTTCTGAAATCGACAAGTGTGGATGGAGGTGTTCCTGTCATCGCATTGAGAAAATAACAATACCAACTTCACACCCATAGTGTGGCGAGGAGATATGCTGTCCCAGATTTCCTCTAGCTATAATATTGACCGAGTTATACACCTGGCCTAATTTTCGAAAACGTCAAAAATCGAAATTTTTGTGGGTCTGGGGTCAGGTAAAAATCGGAAATTTGAAAATTTCGAATTTTTCTGTCGGATATGTATGAAAGTAGTACCATTCTAATCAGATGAGTTGCACGACCTCAGAAACGCTCTTATATTTCTTGTGGCAGTAATTTTGGACCAGATATGGGCAATTGTGTTGTAGTCCTCGAGGGTATTGTATCGTGTAATTAGAGAAATAACGTGAAATAAAGAAGTATAAGTAAATAGCTATACTTACTGTCGCTATTGAATTAGTCTCATCAACTTTTTCGTGCCATTTATTACTCTGGGGCAACACGAATTGACCTTCCATGGAGGACTCTTATGAGATTCATAAATACTGTAAAAACGAGTAATTGGGAACAGATATGAAGATCTGAAAGTTGTAACTGAATATCTCTGCCGGTCTTTAGTGTAATTCTCTTTTTCAGATTGATTTTTTATGTGTTTTTGGTGCAGTAGACCCTCACTGTAGTTTACTTAGACTTGGAGCACTTTACTCATAACCTATCAAGTAAACGTAACTCACCCAATCTGCTGACAATCAATCCATAAATTTTACCATGCACTCAGGGATGGTCTATTACCCTACTCTCAACGTGTTAGACCATTTATTGTTCATATTGCACGTTTTATTGGTATCCCCCCCCCGACATTAGTCATGCGGCTAACTCCATCTGCAGTGCATATGCACTCCTCCTGCTTTTGGTGAGAAGGCCTCCCAACCCATCATCCACCTCTGTTTACAATGCCTCCAGAAGAAGGAGATGAGTCAGCAGCCGCGTCGCGCAAGTTTTCCATCGTTCAGGACGCGGTGGAAACGACGATTGTGGCGCCAATCAACCATGGGCCGTCTCCCAAGTTCTCAACTCTCGTTCACAACCTGTTTGAACCTCTGGTCAATCTTTCGGCTGTAGTTGCAGCTCTGAGAAAGAAACCTACCGAAGCCAAAGCTCATATTGCTACTCAGTTCATCAAGGGATGGGTGGAAGAGGTGGGTAAGGACATTTACCCTGCTTTCAGACTGATTCTTCCGGATAAAGATCGAGAAAGAGCAGTGTATGGATTGAAAGAAAAGGCCTTGGGACGACTATGGATCAAGGTGCTGAATCTGGCAAAAGACTCTCCCGATGCTAAAGCTCTCAGTGAATGGAAACAGGGAGGAAACGAAAGTGCAGGCAACTTTTCCAAGCGATGTTATGAAGTGCTGTGTAAACGAACAAGTCTTACAGAATACGGTCACATGACTGTCGATGAGGTGAATGAGCGTTTGGATATTCTTGCGGACGGTGAAACTGATCAGGCCAAGCAGATTGAGATCCTCACTTACTTTTACAAGCATATGAATGCCACTGAGCTGAAATGGCTGGTGAACATTATTTTACGTCAGATGAAGATGAATGCGACCGAAAAAGTCTTTTTTGAACCGTGGCATCCTGATGCTGAGTCGCTGTTCAATGTGACTGCCAGTTTGAAGCGTGTTTGTTGGGAATTGACTGATCCTACTAAACGTCTTTCTTCTGATGAAGCTCAAGTGTCTCTTTTTGCGTGTTTCATGCCGCAAATCGCTGCTTTTCCAAAGTATTCTGGCCAGGATATCGCCGGAAAACACTTCAAGGGCCGCACTTTCTACATTGAGGAGAAAATCGACGGAGAACGAATGCAGATGCACATGAGCGACTATGGAAACAAGTTCAGATGGTGGAGCAGAAGATCCAAGGACTTTACAGAGACGTATGGAAACTCATTGGACGATACGACTGGATCTCTGACCAAAAGACTGCGAGGAATCATCAATCCAAAGGTCAGAAACCTGGTTCTTGATGGTGAAATGGTGGCTTATGATCCTGCCACTAAAAAAATCATTCCCTTTGGTACTTTGAGACAAGCCAATCGAAACGAACAGAACGATATGAATCTCACAAAACCAATGTTTATGGTGTTTGACATTTTGTTACTCAACGATAAACCGTTGGTGGAGTATACTCTCTCTGAACGCAAGAGAACTCTACATGCCATCTTTGCCAAAACAGATAACGAAACTGTAGGTCAAGAGGGAGTTTTGGAGGTGTTACCCTACACTGAGGCATCTACAGCCGGCGAGATTGAAACTTGTCTTCGAAAAATCATTGCTGAGTCTTCTGAAGGACTGGTGATTAAAGATCCCGAGTCGATTTACAAGGTCAACACTCGAGATGATGCCTGGCTCAAAATGAAACCAGAATACATGTCTGAATTTGGCGAGAAATTGGACGTGGTGATTATTGGAGGCTACTATGGTTCGGGGAAACGAGGCAGTATTCTTTCGTCTTACTTGTGTGGACTTCGAGCTGATGGAACTGACCAGTTTTGGTCTTTTGTAAAGGTAGGAGGAGGTCTTACTGCGTCAGACTACCAAGCTATCAGAACGAAAACCGAGGGGAAATGGAAACGATGGGAGAAGCACGACAAACCCAAGAATGTGCTTCTGGCTGGTCCTAACGGTGACCTCGAAAAACCTGATGTGTGGATTGAACCCTCGGAAAGTGTGGTTGTGGAAATCAAGGCTGCTTCGGTAGTAGCTAGTGACCAATACAAGGTCGGATTATGTCTCCGGTTTCCCAGATTCAGAGCTCTACGACTGGATAAAACATGGGAAGACGGACTGACGATTTCTCAGTTTGCAGAACTCAGACAAACAGCGGAAATGGAAGCTGAAAGTAAAGAGCTGGAACTGGAAGATAGAAAGAGAAAGACCCAGGGTCCAGGACGAGGAGCAAAAAGAATGAAACTGGCCAATGTATCGTCTGACGAAGACGAAATTGCTACAGATGAACGACCCACTACAGTTTTCAAAGACACAACCTTTTCTGTCCTCTCAGACATGTCTTCACCACGATACATGTCCAAGGTGGCTGTGGAAAACCTGATTAAAAAACATGGAGGAGCTGTTATCCAGACAGTAGATGGACCGTATACTATTCCCGTGGGAGATACAAGAACCATCAAGGTTCAGGCGCTGACTAAACGAATCCATGGAGTGGACGTCATCAGACCAAACTGGCTACTAGACTGTATCAACGAGGAGAAATTGGTGGCTCTGGAGCCTCGTAACCTGTTAGAATCCAGTCATGAGACTTTGGAACTCGCAAAAACAAACGTTGACGAGTTTGGAGACTCGTACACTAGACCTCTCACCTACAAGGAGATGATGGAGGTGTTAAAATACATGGACGAGTTTCAACTGGAGGATAAGGACCTGCCTGACTTGATGACAGAGGTACTGGAAACTAATGAGGGCAATGTTCCCAAAGGAATGCTGTTCTATGGGAAGAAAATCTACCTGTCTGTTTCTGATATGGAGGGAGTGGATCTGAAGACGCAGTTCAGAGCTCAGGACGCTTATACCTGTCTGGACTTTGGAGGAGCAGACTTGGTAGAAGAGACGAAGGACCTGGTGGTGGCCGTAGCCAAGACCGAAGAGGAAGCCAAGGAGCTGAGAAAGATTTCCTCCGAACGAACGTTTCCATTCAGAGTCGTTTCTATGAACTGGGTCGAGGAGAGCTGGAAGAAAGGTCATCTGGAGATTGAGGACGATTATCCATTGTAGGGCACGACGTGCCAAACACTTACACACGCTTAGCTACATCAATATCATTTTCATTACTCATTATTCATACATTGTCATCAATCATTTTGCGGAGTCAGGGCCCCGGGTTAAAACGTACTCCCTCCAAGCAACGACGCAGCCATCTTGGCGTCCACCCTGCTCTCATCCAAGTCGCCATCATCCACCTCGGGACCAGTATCCTCGGCTCGCACCTTTCGATCACCGGACCATGAATCACCGCCAGGACCCTGCGACCGGGTCTGAGCCTGCGACACGCCAACCCGCTTTCTGCCCAGCCGAGAGAGACCGCCACGAGCACCGTCGGCAGCCCGCACGTCGCCCCGGATGTTCTCCCACACTGCCAGCGTCCGTCGCTCGCACTCAATGACCCGTTGCGTCACCTCCCGCACGGCCTGCGTCAGATCCTCCTCCACGTTCTTGGTAAGCTTGGTCTTGCCGATGCACAGTGCGTCGGAAATGCGCTTGAGTCGGTTCGACAGCCGCGTCTCGGCCCGCGTGGCCTCCTCGTACAGCGCAATCGCCTCGTCGACCTTGTGGGGGTTGTGCTGGCCCGAGATTTTGATCCGCTCCGCGGCAATATGCTTGTTCTTGGCGTTGGTCTGCAGCGTCTCGAGCTCCCGCATCAGCAGGTGCCGGTTGGTCAGCTGCTCCTTGGCGACGTAGCCGGTCTGCGACACGAGCTCCAGCGGATCGACAAACGACGCAATCTGCACCGCGGCCCGGGCGTACGCAATATCGGACACGGAAACAAGCGCTTGGCCAAAGGCAGCGAAGACAGGGCCCAGGTCCCGCGACCGAAGGGCGGCCGCGCCGGGGTTGAGCACGTCGCCACAGGCAATGGTCTTGTGGCCCAGCTCGGCAAGACCCAGAGCCAGCTGCCGCTCAATCTTGCATTGCCGCTCGTACTTAGCCACTGTGTCGGCTCCAGTGTTGTACAGCGCCTTGACCACGGGTCGGAAGTCTCGTAGCTCGGCATTGTCGTCCAGCGGAGGCGCCCACTGCTTCATGGCCTTTCGCTTGAGACCGGTAGCGGGAGGCCGCCGCTTCACGTTGGGGCTGTATCCGAAATCGGCCTCCACAAAGAACCGCATCTCGTCGTCCCGGCACAGGATCGGGTCGCCACACACACGGTCGAGCCACGTCTGCATGACTTTGCGAGCCTGTTCCGCGGCGTGGGTGTTGTTGGAGTTGCCAATCGAGCCTGAGGGTAGCGCCGGCACAGCAGGCACAAAGCACTCGGCGTTAGCTCCGTTGAGATGCTCAAACAGAGCCACAAACTCGCCGTGTGTCCGCCGGATGTCTCGGTAGTGCGACGTGCGGTACTTGGGGAAGTTGGTGGTGCCCTCGAGCCGGTAGATGATGGTCTTACCGGGCTCTATTGCCATGACTCTGATCTTGAGGAACCGCTTGACGGGCTTTTTCGTTTCGCCGTCGGGCTTGGTGGCGTCAGAGGCAGCACCAGAGGCACCACTCTCGGAGGCACCACCCTCGGCATCAGCAGCACCTGCCTCACCCGTCACGCCGCTCTTGTCAGCCTCTCCGCCGTCGCCCTCCTGGCTGAACCCTCCATGAACACTGACACTTCCCACGTCCTGGGCGTCGTCATCGTCCTCGCCCACAAACGGCTTGTTGTCGTCTGCAGGCTCCTCCTCGTATGCGTGGCTCTTGTCGCCACCGTCAGTCTTGTCGTCGTTGTGGACACTGTGTCCATTTTCGCTTTCCGCAAACGGGTTGTCGAATCCGTCGGGGTTATAAGGCACTGCAGAAGCCATGTTGTGTGTATGTGTCTGTGTCTGAGTGAGATGTGTCTGTGTCTGTCTGTGTAATAGTGCCGTTGAGACAATGCGTTTTTGAGCCTCTCCACCTGATCAATTCCTCCTCAAAAGTGACTGAATGTAGGTCTTTTTGCCGGCACAGAAACACTACCGATTCCACTAAATGTGCTGTATCAGTGGTGAGGTGTACTCTTGAGAGTTGAGATGCAGCAGCACCTCCTAATAAGCCCAAACTCTACTGTGGTGGTGGTGGGTGGTGTGGAGATGTGAACCCTAACCCTGAGGCGGTGTTAAACGAGAGCTAGAGATAAGAAAAAAATGTGGACGGGAGAGATGTGGATTGTGTAAGTTGGGTGGGGCGGTCACGTGATTGTGTAACGTCATCTTATCAATCTGATCACGCGTCTCATGCACTCTGCTGCCCTTTTATTGGTGGTATTTGCATGCCAAGAACCACCCCTTGTAGATGAAGATGAGTAAGCATATGGTGGGAGGAGATGTGATGTGAATGAAGCTGAAGGAGAGGAGGTGGAAGGGAGGTTGTATGGGATGAAGTGGAGAGTGAAGTGAAGAGAGTGTATTATTGTTGTCTTTGGAAAGATAGAGCTGGTATTGGAGAGGTGTATGGGGGGTGTGATACCTGTGTTTGTACCTAAGTAACGCTAAGTAAATTGCTTGAGGGAAAGTTGGGAGAGTGTTAATCACTGGAATAATTGAGAGCTGAAACTGATGCCAGGGATAAATGTGAGCTTCAGAACAGTTTCTGCTCTTCATTTTCTCCATTGAAGGCTTGGAGATCTTCTTGGAGATCGACAGGAGAAATATCTTGCTGACTTCAATATGCAACTGCTCTTTAAGAAATATAAGGAAATTTTCTGGGTGTCACGAAAAGCGACAATTCAAGGCTGAAAACGTGGATTCTGGGCTCAAGAGTGGAGAGTTGATAATCAAAGTCTTTTTGGCTCATTTGTTTCTTCTTTTCACTCATTTGTTCCATTGAGCCATGATGAGGTTATTGGCACGCAAAGTAATACTTGTACGAGCCAATGATGACAGAAGTGTTGAGAGAAACGCTTTAATGCGCCCTTTGATGACTATGGGGTACTCTCTGTGTGAATCTCCACAATGCTGGTGTTTGTATAGCTATTTCTGTAAAGCGCGGAGTTATAGAGAGACAACGAATGTCCCTAATTGTTGACCAGATTCTTGCTGGAAGTTTTAAAAGTGGAGCCCATAGATGCTCAAGACCACGAAAGACATTTTCATACCCTCTTAGCTTATATTTATGACTTCTGACGGTTCTTTGCGACGCTTTACTATGCGTGACATAACTGTAGAATCAATCTATAGTACGCTAAAAGACTCAAAATCAAGATATACGGCTGACAGAGTTGAGGGACGATACCCAAGCTTAAGGATACTCATGAACCATCAACTTTTATCTCTATCACGGTTCTACAATGGCGCATATCCCATTCAAGTATGGACGTA
Source organism: Yarrowia porcina (assembly GCA_900519025.1). Taxonomy (NCBI): domain Eukaryota; kingdom Fungi; phylum Ascomycota; class Dipodascomycetes; order Dipodascales; genus Yarrowia; species Yarrowia porcina. The sequence continues at coordinate 93,357 of ULGT01000005.1, forward strand.
CTTCTACTAGTGTAGGACTACCGTACCGATACCTATACCTAACGGGGCTCAAATCAATAAGTAAAAGGCGTACTATAACGGCAATCAATATAACGGATAGATACCCATAATAGCAGCAAGCTTTTAAGTCGCCTCCGATCGTCACATTGTACATTAGTGTGGCCTTATAGGGAAGTAGCTCAAGGAAGAAAGAGATACACCTTGCGGGATGATCATGAAAGTCTCCATCAAACTCAGCTCAACTTGAACGTGGCATTGAATTCCATTGTTAGCAATCTCAACTTGTAAATCTTCGGGGTTGCATTTGAGATACAATGACAGTTGGGATTTGGTGATACCTCAAGAGGAAAGATCAAGTACAGTAATTAGTCTGAAATGCCAGTTCGCTTGACACCAATATTCTTTAATGTCGTTTATGATACTTTGCGTCGCTCTATGAATGGGGTGTCAAGTTGATCAGTTTTGAACCCCAAAGTTTCTAAAAAAGTAGGAAAAAAAACACATCCAAGGACTCTTCAAATCACGAATGAATGATATAGAACAACCTCAAGTACTTCTATTGATAAAGACCACCTTTCCACGGTCATCTCCCACCCCCTTCCTCAGCTGCAATGTCATGCACCTGAGATGCACACCATACGGCTAACTTGTCGATAACATTTCGGGCTCGTCATGTTCAACAATGAAGGCCAAGCCTGTTCTCTTTTTTGCAACGGTGCTTGCTCTGGGTGGCGCGTTCCTCATGTGGATGTCGACCGTGGCGATCGACCGGTTCAGCGAGGCGGATTACTACGGTCATCTGAAGAAGAAGACGCTCTTCGACTCGAGAATTAAAACGTACATTTTGACCTCTTCATGTGACCGAAAAACGGACCATTTGACCCAGTGGATCCCCAAGGGCACGTTTCTACTTGATGGAGGCAAGGAGGTGTCGGACAAGTGCAAGAGCTATGAAAACTGGGACTACAAACAGGTACCTTTCGACGGCCAGAAACAAGTGCCTACTCCGGCTCTAAAACATCGACCTCCTGAAACAGAAGAAGAGAAAAAACAGCTGGCAAAGGATCCAGACTACTTGTTTCGAACGCCCGAGCATCAAAAATGGATGGAGCAGGTGGAAACGCGATACAGAAAAAAATACGGCCAAGCTCTGAGAGAGTGTGCCAACGGAAGTCATGAATTGTGTCTGCTTCTGGAAGACGATATTGTCTTCATCAACACGCCTGATGTGACTAAATTCAGACTAGCCGTTCAGACGTTGCCCAAGTACTCGGGTCCGCAAGTTTCTTGGGACTGCTGCAAAACAGGTAATGGGTGGAGAGCTCGAGGGATCGATGGAAACAAGAGTCAGTGTCGAATCGTGCATCGACAGTATGCGGGATGTCTGGCCGACTACTTTGAGACCTCTGGAGTACCTGCAGATATCGCCTTGGCTGATGGAATGGCTCATTGTAAGATGCAGCAAAAGTGGTTCTTGCTGGTTCAGCATGTCGGCAGGAAAAGTCTCATGGGCCATGATAATTAAAAGTAATTTATATTGAAGTAGAACGCAGACTAGTTATTGCACAAGACTTTCACGGCATCCAGAGAAAATGCTTCTGACTATACAATCAAGACCTTGTAGCATGGCATCAATGTAGATTTAAGATGACATACCTGCCAGAAGAGTTAACTTGAAGATTCTTCAAGGGAGATGTCAAACAACAACGATAAGCAGTGTAGTATTAGGACTCGAAGACAGAAGAACTCTTCCAAGCTGGTTATTTCACTCGTTTGCTACTTTATCCATGTGTACTTATTTCGTAGAATAATGCTGAGCTTTCAAAACCGTGTGCTGAGCTTTCAAAACCACGTGCTACTCGTAATTACTCCTCATACTGTGTTTTTCACGTATGAAGGTTGGCACTGCATGCTCTCAATGGAATAAATAATACATTGTTAGTATATACTTGTATGTTCTAGTGTATACTGCTGTGTTCTAGTGTACACTGCTGTGTTCTTCCTGAACATGTAGAGAGACATTCATAGGAAGTCTAAGAAATGTCTAAGACAGGTACTGAGCTAAGGATAGAAAAACTAAGAGGTACATTGTAGATGGACGCTCATCACGTCTATCGCAATAGTCACAGCTTGTAAACAGAAGAACTGGTATCAATGTGAGTAGAACCTACCGGTACCGATGGGTAACATGCTCATTGGTCAGTGTGACAGTCTCAGTCTCAGTCTCAGTAATAGTCTCAGGTCTCAGTCTCAGTGATAGTCTCAGGTCTCTATGATGGCCTCTTCGCTACCACTTCAACTGCTTATACTCGAATCCTGCCTTTTTGACCACCTTTTTGAACTTTTTATCATCCCAGTTAGGATCAAAGTGTCTGATCATCAAAGGCTCAATCAGTGTAGCTGGAACAACCACACAATCCTTATAAGACGTTCCACACTTGTAGACTGTGTTTTCATTGGAGTACAAGGAAAGAGTCTCATAAGTAAGAGCTGCCAGAGGATCATTATGGGTGTAAGACAACGGCTCTCTTTCCATGCTTATAATCATACAGGTCATGTGACTTCCCTTTTCACAGGAAATCAAGGCATGCATAAAAGGATCAACGTCGTCAGGAAGAGGTCTAGTCACCCAGTTGGAACCACTAGCACCTTTCCACCAAGTGAGTTCGTCGCCCTTGAACACACTCAACTCTTGGCACTCTTTGGACGACATGTGTACTCCTCTTCCTAGCATTTCAGGTACCTCACATTTTCCTTGGGGGTCAATCAAGTAAGGCATAAGACGAGCATCGTATACTAGAGGAATATTGATAGGTCCTTGCTTGTAAAGGTACGGTTGTTGGAAAGCCGTAATGAGATAATAAATGGAAAAGGCAATTGTAGCTACGCTGGCTATAGTGGCATATACCAGCGTTACTGACGGTTGGCGGAGCATGATGTGTGGTGGTGGTCAATATGCAGAAATTCAAATTAAAAATAAATTCAGGGTGAGTTTGGAGATTAGTAATCATGTGAGTGGTGGGAAATGGCAGCGAGATGTAACTGAATGGTGGCTGGAGAGGTATGAGTTTTAATTTCAGAGAAAAGGAGGCCATTTTGGGGAACTGGTTGGGGTTACTATTAGTTGAATTTTACTTAGAAATAATACTAAACTTAGTTGAGGATGTGTGGTGGAGGTGGGAGGAGGTTAGATTGACTAGAAACGCAGTTATAGAGAAGAGAGCTGTATTACAGTAGTAGATTGAGGTGAGGTCAAGTAATGTATTGATTGACTCTTTTGCATTTAAATTCTTGTTTTATGCCTTCAAATACTCGTCTTCCTGTTGGTTAGACTGGCTTAAGAAGAAGAGGTAGGACTTGTTTTAAAGAACGGCAAATGTTTGTGCTGTTGATAAAACAGGTTGATAGAGGCATGAGTCTTTATGTGTGAGCTCATTAGCCTTCTTGTATATTCTGTAAGATACTTGTAGTAGTATTACTCTTGTGAGTGTTTGCAAGGATACTTTAGCTCACATTTGCAGTAGAAGAAATGGTGAAGGGGACCTAAGGAGTAGTATTGGAAGATTTTAGATAGTCAAGATTTTATATTGTAGACTCTTTTCTTCTCTGTTTCATTTTTATTACCTCATCTACGTCGTCAATCCGTATGGGTCAAGAATGAAACGAAGTATTAAGCCCATACAATGAACAAAAACAGAAAACATACCCTGGACATTTACAAAAGCACACTATAGTTCCTGGATCCTGGCTTGAGCTCATAAGTTCGTGAATTACAGCAATCAAGTGTAAGTCTCAGCTTTTGAACATAGAGCTGAAAATGCGTACGAGTGGTTTACGAAGTAAAAAGATAGTAGGCACTCAAGTAGTTAGTATTTCTATAGAGTAGTCTGGAAATATCATCAATAACTTTTCCTACTCACTCTTTTCAAGTTATCAACGAGAAGAGGAGCGTTTCTCTATTTGTTGAAATGAGAGCTCCTCATTTCCAGAGGGACATCCGTCCATGCTGATGCAGAATGCTCTGTGCGGACCCTCATAAGGGTGTGTAGACTCCTCTGACGAGTATCTCTGTTGAGATAGGAGTCTGGGTATCGGAACGCCCTCCAGTGAAGTGATGTGTAAGTCGTTAATGTATTTGTATATAAAGTTTCCATTATATTCAGCACTCCCCCCAGTGGTTCAGCCTCTAGTGCCTAATCCACTGTCACACAAATACCCAATGATCTAACTGCCTTCAGATGATCTGCATCATTTAGAGCCTTTGTAAGGATGTCAGCGAGTTGATGTTCCGTTGAAATGTACTGGACATCAATGTTGTTACGCTCCACCTCTTCTCTGGTGTAATGGAACCTTCGAGCAATGTGCTTCGTACGTGGATAAAATGCAGGGTGTGTGCTGATCTGTTGAGCTGCCTGGTTGTCTGTGTAGACAACCAATGGTTGATTTGCTGGTAACCCGAGATTGCACTCCTCAAGCACTTGGCGTAGCCACATGCCGGTTTTAGCCCCTTCAGAGAGGCCCATATACTCTGCTTCAGCCGTCGACAGAGAGATGGATTTTTGTTTAGCCGATCTCCAACAGATCGGTCCACCACACATCATCACCACCATACCTTCGTAAGTCTTGTCACACTCAGGGTATCCGATTCCCCAGTTAGCGTCAGTGTAAATGGTTAGACACATGGCACTTTCGGTTCTGGAGTGAGTCAAGGCATATTTCTTGGTCTTGCACACGTAATTGAGAACTCGTTTGAGTGCAGTCACATGCGGCTCCCGTGGCTCTAGGTTGAATGTTGCCAGGAAGTTAACTACAAAGGCAATGTCAAGTCTGACCGAGTGGGCCAAGAAGCTCAACTTACCAATGCATTGGCGGTAATAAGTGGCATCCGCTTCCTTCGCAGTGGCCTCCACCAGGCGACACTTCTTAGTCAGCACAGGAGTAAGAGGACTGTCAAATCTGTCCTCAGAGCTTAGTTTCAGCTCACACTCCATTTTGTTGATGTACTGCTCCATGTCGATCGTAAATGATCCACTCTTCCTATCCCTCTTCACATGCATGCCCAGGAATTTTTCCACCTCACCCAGGTCTTTCATCTCGTACACGCTGCTCAACTTTGTCTTGAGATCTGTAACACCTGAAGCATCGGAACCCGTGATTAGAATATCATCGACATATACTCCAAGAAACACGGTTTTAGCCTTGTTCGAGTACAGGCCATGTTCAGTCTGATGTCAAATCAGATCAAGTTCCAGGAGGGTCTTGTGAAGTGTCTGGTTCCAGCATCTGGGAGCCTGGACTAGTCCATATAGAGCCTCTTGAGCTTCCATACTTCATCGGACTCATCCTTTGGCATCTTGTCAAGTTTCTTGTCGAATACCGCGTTATTCAACTCACCCTTTTTAGTGCCAGGAGGTGATGTGAGATACACTGGCTCATCAAGTACACCCTAGAGAAAGGCAGTCTTGACATCCATCTGGAAGACAGGCCAGGCATAGTTTGCCGCCATCGCCAGGAGAAATCTCACTGACTCGAATCGGATCACCGGACTGAAAGACAAGGTATAGTCAATTCCAGCTTCCTCTTGAAATCCTCGGGCAACTAGTCGAGCTTTGTACCGCTCGATCTCACCATCAAGTCCATACTTGATATCATACACCCACTTCGCAGAAATCAGTTTAGCACCCTTAGGTACCTCTGTCTTCTTGATAAGATCAAAAACATCATTCTTTTTGATCTGCTTCATCTCTTCCCTCATCGCTTCCTGCCACATATTTCGAGCTGGGCTGCGTACAGCCTGGATGAACGTAGCTGGCTTCTCAGTGCTCAGCTGAAAAGCCACTGTACCCTGGCGACCAGGTGCCACCGTAGCCGGAATCTTCGACTTCAACACTGGGGCACGAGATCTTCTGGCAACTGTATCCTTAACCGTCGACGTGACGTAGTCCAGAACAGTGCCTGCTTCAGGATCCACGTGAGGGTCTCCACCCATTTCAAGAATTGCTTAAGGACCGGCACAGTCTCACTCTTCGCACGAAGCAAATAGACAGTAAGGTACAGCGAGAACTGGTCCTTGATTACCAGGTAGTACTGGAATCCCATGGAAGATAGGACAGACTCAAACACAAGATCCACTGAGATGGTTTGCCAGGGCCGTGTCGGTTTGGACCGACCTGTGACCACTCGTCGTCGAGCTTCAGAGTTGCGGGCACATGCCACACACCCTCCTTTTGCCTCCTGAGGTTTAGCCCCCTCAAGACCGTCTGTACGTGCCATTGTCTTTTTCAAGACCGCCTCACAAGGATGAGCAAGACGTTTATGGACAAGCTGCTCCGTCATGGTAAGATTTGCACGACGATGGACCACCTCAGATCTCGACAGATGAGGATGGGGAATGAGCAACTCAGTAACCGTAGGGTCTGTGGGTGTAGGCGCACACAAGAGGACTGGTAAGTTCAACTTAGGATCCTTTTTAGCCAGCTTGCAGTTGAAGTCAGGAGTCTCCAACTCATAGAAGTCACCACTTTTGTGAAGTGTATACCCATAATCAGAGGTGAGCTGTTCCACACTAAGCAAATTATGAGCGAGCTTCGGAGCCCACATCACGTCTCGCAAGGTGAGAATTGTCGTCACTGGGGCATTATCCACAATCGCTTGAATAGTGAACGTGATGTTGCCATACCCTAGGACTGGGCTGGCAGACTTGCCATCGGGACCGTAGACCTGCTGATGCTTGGCATAGGGAGTGAAAGTACTGAACATATCGTAGGCATTGCACAAATGATGGGATGCACCTGAGTCCAGAATCCAAGACTGCTGAGGTTTCGAGCGTTTGGATTTGAGGGTAGATGCCTTATGCGCCCGGATCTCAACATGGGAAGACATGTCGTACTGGTTGGACCAATATCCACGGAACTCAGGGGTGTCGGTGGATTCTCCAGGTGGTGAAGTTTCTTGGGACTCCACACTCGCATGAAGGGCTTGAACTACAGGGGTAGACGGAGTTACGGGTCGCTCTACACTCGCAGGGGTATAGTTATCCAGCTCAATATTATTGAAAGGCGCATTGGTAAGCAAAGGCTGCTGGTTAGGCTGGTACTCCTCGGGTAAAACAGGAAGGTATCTGAAAGCAGTGGTGCTGTCAGTGGTAGCCCAGATGAATTGAGGATCCTTGATGTTTGTGTAGTGTTTGTACAAACGTCTACGCGATGCGTCACAATCAGCCTTAGACCCCCCATTAGCTGGATGGAAGCTAAGAAGGTCCTTTAGAGTCAAATCCCTGGAGTTGGGAGACTTACGACTGGTTGATTCATACAAAGCGGTAGGATACATCACTGCTTGATGGGCTTGGAGCCACAATCTATCAGCGTCGGCTCGAGTGAGGTTGGTCTGATAGATGATTGCTTCCTGAATACTGGATTTCAACCGTGCACATTCCTCATAGAGTGCATGCTCTGGAATCGGGCAATAGCCTAGTGAGATAACATGCTCCAGTTCGGCTTCACGAAGAAGCAACGATACCACGGGAGATTCAGCAAATTGGAGGTTCTTTTTGAAGAATGAAAAGACCTCGTCTCGCGACACCGGCCGGTTGGCCTTGTAGGTTTTGTTGACATAGGCAGCTAGTACCTCCTCGAGTTTCTTCTTCCAGGGTCGGGCCGCCGGAATGTCCAGCAAATGAAAGCCCTTGGTACCTGGAATTGCCTTGATCCTCAGCCTGTCCAGATAATTGATGGTCTGAGTTCGCCAAGGCCCAACGTCTGACTGTTCACGAGAGTGGGTGAACTTGATGTAGTCGTCCGGAACCAGGATCATTGCAGCATCCCATAAGTTAACATCATAGTCAACCGTAAAACGCTTCAACTCATCGATTTTCTCTTTCAATCCACATTGGTCGGGACCCGCAGACGAAATGATTTTCTCGATCTTCTTTTCCTGGTCATCAAGGATTGATGGATATTCGTTATCCAGCCAGTTGCCAAATCTGACTGGTCGTCCATCATCTCGAGGTGTGGAATCCACCGCCACTGGATCATTACTACACTGCCCCACGATTCCACCGGCTTGACCGGCAGGTAGTTCATCAGAAACGGTAAATTTATTAAGAAAACGCAACATCATAAATCGGTGTCTTGTCTTCCCTATCCCCCAGCTTGCACTCTTAAGAGCACAGTCCATGAACTCCTTCTCCTCTTTACCGAGAAGTTCAACCAGCAAGAGTTCGCCTGTGTTTTAGTGCAATCATTGAAGTGGTCTGCTTCGTTGAATACTAACTCATTGATTTCGAAAGATCTTCGCTCATCGGAGGTCTAGATAAATCTCTGGCAATGATCACTTTGTTAGTATGCTGTTTATGACAAAGTCAATGGGGAAAGTTAGCTCACCTGATACGATAGTGTTCCCTGGGGGTCGGTTTTAAGAAGAAAGGTGAGCGGTCTCTCTCCCAGCCACCTAACCACCCAAGACACCCTACAAAGTTTGCGTCTACGTCTACATATCGGCCACTTCTCATTGGCTAGTGACTTCATCTCGCTCTGCCACGTCATCTTTGCAGAACACCAAATCCACCACAGAGAGTTGCTGCCTAGTGGGTGGCACACTGACGAATTGCTACCACTGTTCGGCCCTGGCTCCCTGATTCACCAAGATATTGCATGAGACATAGATCCTCTAGATCCTGTAACCCACCAAGTCCCTCGAAAAACTCCGAATGACTCCGGAGATAAAAAATAGCACCTGATTGGTTCTTTTTCGGCGTCACGCATGTGAAAAGTTTGCGCTTCCGCTGTCGGGTAGAATCCACAAGATCCAGATATTCTGTTGCTTTGAAGGATCGGGACCAATGGAGGGATATCGACGGTGATTTGCTAAGGTAAGGGTGTTACAAACCGAAGCATCCTCGTTGTCGCATCCATTGTAGCGAGCATTTCCCACGCGAAGTGCTATCAGGGCTCATAACCTGTTGAAATGAGAGCTCCTCATTTCCAGAGGGACATCCGTCCATGCTGATGCAGAATGCTCTGTGCGGACCCTCATAAGGGTGTGTAGACTCCTCTGACGAGTATCTCTGTTGAGATAGGAGTCTGGGTATCGGAACGCCCTCCAGTGAAGTGATGTGTAAGTCGTTAATGTATTTGTATATAAAGTTTCCATTATATTCAACACTATTTAAGTAATATTGAGAACCTGAGAGAACTCGGCCAAAAGAAGTTGAATTGAGTAGAAATAAAGCACCCGGGACTATAATTTAGGTAACTTAATGTCAAGAGCAATCATAAATTGCAGTTGATCACTATTAAAGCTTCGTTTACTGCGGTTATATAAGCAACATAGGTGAAGTAGCAATAGTTGCAATTAGAATAGATCAAACAAATGAGAAATAAGAGCTGAAAAAAGGGAAAAACAGTATTAATTGGTAGATTTTGACTGTTTGTGGCTGATTTAGCACAAATATCTGTCCCCAGTAAGTTATATGGTTGATTTTTCTCTTAATTATCTCAGCAGAGAGAAAGCACACGCAGGAGAAACTCCATTGAAAGCCAAAGAAATTGCCAAGAAGAGTATGCCACAGCACTCAAGACCTCCAGTTGGCTACTAGACGTGATGAATCAGAATGTTGCTTATTACTATCTACTACTGTCTTATTCCTATCTGTTTTGTAGACATCTTAGGTTGGGGAACCATGAAGGACCTCAAAAAAGCTGTTATTAGAGACCAAAAAGTTGAAAATGAAGACATGAAAGTGTGCAGTTAGACTACCAGAGCTAATAATACACACATCAGCTTCTTCTTCGTGTTTTAAATATATAATGTTACGAAGATCTCTTCATTCTATCAGCACCTTACACGGGAGAAGAACACTAGCGTAGGAATATCTCCGTAGAATGGCAGAAAAAGAGGAAATGAAGTATGGTAAAGTCTTCAAGACATATTGAAGGTGGCTATAGTGCTGAGACGGTTGTTCTTTCTTGCTCTTACTCTTTACTATGGTGTATTTCTGTTGCTGTTGACCTCATAGGTCTTGAGTCAAAATGCTGGTGTAGGGGTAACCTGAATATTTGAAGAATAGAAGCGGGAGAGAAGTTAAAAAGTACTCTCTTGATATCCTAGGTCAAGAATATAGGTTCAAGTACTTAAAGTGACTTGATTAGATATCCATGTTATACTATGCTGGGGTTTGAGGACCCAATTGATCAGCGATAGAAACGCGGTCTCGAATAAGAAAACGAGAAAGATGGTATAAAGGACTATGAATGCCTGGTGAGGCTCTTGGTGACTTATAAGTAGTATTTAACAACTCCAGGGTCTTGTTGGGCTTTTTTATATACGAAATTAGCCCTGTACTATGAGCGCCATTGATTGAAATATAAAACATGAGTGTAGTGATACGACGACAATTGAAGAATAAAAGCTGAAATGAAGTAAACAAAAGGTCATAGCCGATGAACCAGCCAATAATGCGCAAGTTTCCGTCTTTAGGGGGTTCAGAATCGAACAAATGCCGTATCTATCCTCCTTTTGTGAGCACCACGAAGAGAAGGATGAAATTTTGGACTCGAGATACTAGCATTGTTTGCAAAGGAAACCGAACTGGAGTATTGAATGAGCTATAGGAAGCTCTAGAGGTAGCTAGTATGCTACTGATAACTTTCTAGTGTCTCAAATGTGTACTGCTACTCCTATTATACGGTTCTCTGATCTTCAAGATTGAGAGACATAATGTAGCCATAAGAGTAAGACGACGAAAAGCCGATTAAAAGTAGAACTGAAGCAGGAGTGAAGAACAGTGACAGATAGCTCAGTATAAAGTATCTATGAACACTCTTAACATCCACCAAAGGTATGTTAGAGCTTCAACTTCTTCATTGTCAAGTTGGCTGCTGGGAAAGAACTCAGGGGTTCGGAATACTTCAGCAGAAAAGCAAAAATAGAATTAATATAGACAGAACAAAAGACTCATAGAGTTGACTATCCTATCAGGGAGCCATGGTTTTTATGGATTTGTCTCTGGTCTATTGATACTTTCGTTTTTCGCTCTGTTCTGTAGGGATGGTGGAAAAGACAAAACCCAGAACCTGAGATAACTCGAATAACTAGTGTAGAAAAGTGAATCAAACTAATTATGAAGCTCTATGACGATTGCTATAGTTGTTGTTCAATAAATTGGGACCTCTTGCTGTTACTGAGATGATTTCCAATCGCTTCAGACTCTTTTGGTTACAGCCCAGAAAGAGAGGAAAATGAAGATGGCGGGTATCTCGAATGATTGATATTGAAAAGCTGAAAATAGTTATTCAATGTGATTCATGCTACACTGACAAGCTACTAGTAGATGATTAGCTACTTCTCGTTGTTAATGGTACCGGTACTTAATAAAGTTGAATTTGGCTCTGTTCTGGAAACATCATATTGGAAGACAAGAATGATAATGTGATACAGCTCAAAAACCAGATGGAAAGCTGAAATCATGTATCATGAGATGATTAACACGTATCTTTAAGCAAATAATATGCCGTTGTTGTTTATTGTTCTTCATAGTATCTATTTATACTGTATATTCGTTCAATCTGTCATCACCAGAACCCAGTCATGAGGAAAAACAGATGAAGCAACGAAAAAAATTGAATTAAAGTAAAAGAAGAAACAAAAACTTCTCATCTAACTATTATACTGCTACTGACAACTTCTGGTAGCACTATTATGCATTTAATTCTACGGTTCTGCTGGCTATGTTGTGTTAGTGTGGTTGAAGAAGAATAAACACAGGCAGGGGATAACTTGATAATTTGGAGGAAATAAGTTGAACAGAAAACAATAAAAGAGTTACCTGGTATTCTATATGGCTTAAGATAGAAAAATCGCAACACAATGTGGTTCTGGTAGGTATAACTATTGCATTCCTCTCTGTTCTGTGATTTTTGAGGGAGAGACACCATAGACCTCATGATCGAAATATAGAGAAGGAAAGATAAATTCAAGTAGAAGACAAGATCAAAGAGCTCATTGTTGTTAGCAGCTGTTAATTTTCAACTTCATGTTATTACAGGTGCCTAGTATCACGTTAATTTCTTTATAACTGTATACACCAGAGATATGGGCAAAGTCGGAACCTGAGGTAACTCGATTAATTGAAGTATAAAAGTTGAACTGAGGTAAGCAAGTCTTCTCAGAGCCTGATGAAGTGTATTCAAGTCCCGATTTCTAACTCATTGTGGCAGGAAGTGCACTTTTATTGCTTATATACCTTTTCTAAACGTATCATAGCGTGAGCGACAAAAACTGTCCATAGCTGTATGTACATTTTTTGACAAATATAAGCTGGATTGAAGTGAGAGAAAATGTTAGACAGGCACATAACAAGCATTAAAGAGTAGCTAGCCTTTCTTCTTTGTTCTCATCATGTTTTATTCACCGATTACTGTTTCTGCTAACAACTTAATGAAGAAATCCAAGGCACGAGTAAGGGTAACTCGGCAAGACAATAAAGAATACATCATAGAAGTAAAGAAGAAGTTTAAGACTTCTTAGACAGCCAGATTGAGTCAGCCAACCAGTTTTGGATGCATCAAATATGTATTAATGCTACATTTCTCTCTGCTCTGTAGGCATCATTGAGGGGCGGTAGATAATGGTCAGGAACAACTCCAGTTTTCGATAACAATAAAGTCAAATGAAGAGATATAACATGATGGTGACGTTTTAGACTATCATTGGTAAATAACTGTGAACTACAAGACATTCCTGAACTAATGTTATGCTACATCTAACCTCTTCATGTGAACATCGTTTGGAGAGATGAAACCAAGAGTCCATTACTCACAAAAAAAGTTGAAATGACGAATAAGAAGACTACTCTGACTGTTACAGTAGTGATAAGTATGTTTATGGCTACTTGTCTTTACAGTCTGCATTTTATTTTGATACATTTACATCGGTTCCTTGTAGGCATGTTACACGGAGATCGCTCATATTGTTTTTGTAATGAGTAACGAAGGAGAAGGACAAATAAAAAGGCTATATCTGTTGTCATTGGATCTGTTTAGCTAGATTATCTTATCTAGCTGACTATTATTACACTTACTGCTGCACTCCTCTCTCTTCCGGCAGCATCCTTAGAGGAGCCTCAATTTTCATGAACGTACAACTCGATATGGTTGGTAACAAAGGAGGAAAGTACACCTTGAATGAGATCTATAACAATACCAATAGCCTCTAGTGCTCAGATAATCATACATTGTTGTTGTAAGTATTTTCTACTAGTGTTATTCTAGCTTTTAGTCAGCACCTTCGGGGGCGATAAAACCAAGTGCAAGGAGCAGTCGATATAACAGAGAAGAAAGTTGAAATCAGGTTATACAAGAAGTCCATCACATTCTTAGCTTCCGATAGTGTGTATTAGCTCTCTTTTTGCTGTCCACGATAAGAAAAACTACAATAATTACTCTTTTCTAATTATCGAAGGTAGAATGACAGAATACAGACAATGAGAGAGCTTGAATAAATCACAAAAAAAGCTGAAATGAAGTAAGGAAAGGTAATCAACATGTCTAATAAAGCTGTAATATTCCCATGGGCACTTCTAGTGACATTATCTGGGTATTTCAGCTACATTTACCCATGCTTTGTGGTCATCATGTAAAAATGCAGAAGTCAGGGACTGGTATGACTCGATTATTGGAAGAGAAAAAGATGAAACAAAGAAGAAGAAGAAAATGATACTGCTTATACCAACTATAGGTAGATCTCTAACACATCCTGTTCTCATTGCTATATTTTCCCATACCTCTATGCTCTTCCGTCCGCATCATAGATAAAGAAACGATATATGGGTATAAGAATATCTTGGATAAATGGCATGAAAAGCTGAAATGAGGTAGAAAAGTTTGCATGATATACTCTCCATGGCTGAATAATTGTAACAACCAACATCTAGAGGTTCCCAGTTGATATCATTGTCTGATTTCCTTTATCTCTGTATGTAGCAACGATTGCATGATCAGCTAGACGTAGGGAAAACCTGATTAGTTGACGAATAAAAGCTGAAAAACAATACTATAAGCTTCGAAGTATGCTTAGCCGGCTGTTAAAACGTGACTGCTAGCTTGTGTTTGTAGTTCAGTCTCTTTTTGATGCTACATCAACCTATGTTCTGTGAGCCTCCTGAGCGGAGAGAACAATGTGGCTGACAGAACTAAAAAAAAGAAGGAGGAAAGCTGAAATTAAGGACAACACTAAGCCAATGACGTTTAGAGTGGCTCTACTCATATTCCAAACACAACTACTTGTCTTTTCCTGTATGATTTCAAGTGTATATCTCTATTGTGTCAGCATCTTGAGAAGATACAAGATTTTGTTGCCGAGATAAGTCGATTGAACAACCAAAAAAGATGAATGAAGCAGAAACAGAAGGTGGCGGAGTTCTATTGGAGATGGAACAGTTACGAAATTTACAGATTACGCAATTTTTGTTGCTTTTAGAGCGCAATATGTTAATATTTACTCTGCTGTTCTAGCAATAAAATCATGAGTTCGGATAAACTGTGTATATCAAACGAATAATGGACGTGAAGAAAATAAGAAGTGATTATTGCTACTTTTAATGATTGGTAGTACATTATTGGTAGCTTCCCTATGTCTCCAGTAACTTTTTCAGTCGTATTTCACTTTCATCAGAAAGGTTCGGAATACCGACTTTACACCACTGGTAAAACTTGATAAGTGGAAGAACTAGATAGAAATTGAAGAAGGGAAACCGCTAGGGACTCTCCCAACAGTTACAGCTAGACATTGAAATATCGCCCCTTCTCTTCAATAACTTTTCAAGGATGAATCGAGACTCTGTCAGCGACCTAGTGTACAGGAAAAAGAAGCCATACGAAAAACTCGATCAAATTGGGAAAAAAGATGTAGTCAAGTAAGATAAACTGTCACAGGCCTTCAACATGCTAATATGACGTTGAGAATTACTTCATTGGGCTGTTTACATACACTACTGCTAATATACGGCGTGGTTTACTAACATATGATCTGGAGTGGGTTTCCATGAGTTTGGATAACTCAACTAGATAGTAAGTAGCCATTAAATGAAGTTAGAGAATGTCTTCACAAAGCTCTGATGTATGTAATGATGCTGCAAACAAGCCCCTGTTATAATTAGTACGCTTTTTGCCAATATTTACCTTTGTGGCAAAGCATCTTGAAGGGGGAGGCAAGTATAACTCGAAATTTTGAGCAGAATAAGTTGTTATTGAGTGAGCTATGAGCGTACAATGGTTATTTGTGGCTATAGGTAATCATTGAAATGCTCTTTGTTGGCCCCACTAACTTTTATTACTATATCTCTCCGTTCTGTGAGCTTCCGGAATGATGCGAAAATGGAGGCGTATGAAGAACTTGATTACTTTAGGAATAAATAGAAGAATCTGTGAAAGAGTTGCTCAACAATTCGATAGGGTTTATTGGCACTTAGAGGATAGCTTTTGGATGTCTCTTTCACGTTTTAATGTTACATTTCTCCCTGTTATTGACATCTTTTGATTAGAATGAGGTAATCGATTAGATACCAAATAAATGTAGAACTAAAGACTAGAAAGGGCCAATAATGTTGTTTCAACTACCGGTAATGTACTACTTCTTTCTGCTTTCTTCTTGCGGTTAGTATTAACAACTGCTTTATTTATTGCTATTCTCTGTTCACAATGGATTTGATTGAAATCAAGGTCTGGTAGAATTCAATGAACAAACAAAAAAGATGAATAGAAGGGATATAAGAGACTCATGATATTTCTTAGAATCTCTCTCAAATCACCAAATGCTTCTATTGTCATCACACTGAAAATATTCCACTATATCTTTGTTCTGTAAGCACGGTAGAGATGGTGATGAATTTCAGAAACGAAAACTTGTAAATATGACAGAGAAAACTTGAAATTGAGTAAAGAAAGAAGTCAGCGACATCATTTAGAACAATTAGTGTGTAATTAGCTGCCTTATTTGCCCTTCATACTAAATTCTACACATTCGTCCTCGATTTATAACCATCATACAGAGATCAGGATTTTGAGTCCACCTGTAAGTGAGTAATTCCAGCTTAAAAGTTGTCAAGAGGTACAAAAAGTAGCTCATGGCAAAAAGGGCTACTATTAGTAGACTCTAGCCAGCTCATTGATGTCTCTGGTATGTTATTCTACAGAACTTCTTCCTGTCTGGATCCAGAATCGGAGGCTAGAACCATGTTTTGACTAACTTGAGAAATTGAGGAAAAAAACCTGTAAGAAGACAAATTCAGAAGCTCAAGCAACTTTTAGTAGGTACTAGTGAATATTTGGCCTGATATTCTGATTGCTAGTACATTAAATACCTATTCTTCCTCTAGTTCTGCCTACCTCTTGGGTCGTGACGTATTACCAATGTAGGGATATCTCATTGAATGTAGAGGAAAGATGAAAAGAAGTTAGATAAAACGTCCAGGAGACTAAAAAACTGTTATTGTGTGACATAAATGCTTATTTATGTTTCTAATATCGAGTAGCAATGTATTTATCTGTTTTCTGTCAGCACCAACGATAGGGAAATGAAGCTCGAGAAGCTTGCATAAATAGCAGAGAAAAGATGAACTGAAGCAAATAAAGGCGCTTTGGTATATCTATGTGAGTGTGGAAGTATCTGGGTCAACTTCTTACACCAACCAAAGATATATCAAAGCTATAGTGTCAGTTTACCTACACTCTGGGATGTCATGGAGGAGGTGGCGGAGATATCTCATTTTCTTGAACGTAAAAAGCGCAAATAAAGAAGAACAAGATACTCAAGACGCTTTCTAGACATATTTCATTTGACTCAATCATCTTCGATATCTCCAGTATAATTATCTTCTGTTATATCTTTCTTGTTGTGTGGGCATTGAAATAAAACAACGAACCGAGGAGTATTTCGATAAAGAAGTAAAGAAAACCTGAAATGAAATAGAGAAAGAAGTTCAAGGCATATAGAAAGCCCAAAATATGTGATTGATGACGCTTTTGCTGTAGTCAGGTTTCACAGCTGTGTCATTTGACTCTGTTCTGTGCTGAACCAGATAACATCAGCATCAATGACCTGGAATACCTCGACAAATTGAGGAATACGAGCAGATTTCAGCGAAGGAAGCCAAAATTGTCGTCTAGGTGAGACTCTGATACGGATAGGATCACTTGTTCTTCTCCCAATAACTTCTATCGGTGATATTCCTCTATTCTATGATCTGCGTTTGTGGGGAGCATCTGCAGCGTAGGGACAAAACAATTAATTGAGGAAGAAAAGATGAAAACATGTAATTGAAGAAACTGGAGAGGCTCTTCAATGCATTCAGCACATGTTCTATGACTTATTGCGTTACGACTACTGTTCCTCATATTCAATTTCACAGTATTTCTTTATTCCTTGTAGCATCAAAGATTGAAAGATGTTACTCAGAAATAGGAAAGCTGAAAAGTGCCCAAAAAGCTGAAATGTAGTAAATAAAAGAGGACAGATGATTATGACACATATAGAACGCGTATTGGCAGTTTCTTTCTGTTACTAAGCACATATTAACGAGTCAAAATCTATATATAGACTGTGAGAGAGAACATATGGGTGTAAAAACCCATAAACTGTAGAAGAAAGTAGATGTAATAGACAAGAAGTATAATAGAAGTTGAAACAGACCTGGATTATGTCATTGCATTGTTTGAGTTTTTCACTGGTATCTTTTTTCTCTAGTATCGCGCTTTTGAGAGACCATCTGTTGTGAGAACATTATGTGAAAGGGTCAAACTTATGTAATTCAGCCGAAATAAGTCAGTTTAGTAGTCCATATGGGTCAAAATAGATTAATACACTAAAAGAGTGCTACAGAACATCAATCTTACTTTGTAATGTAGAACGACAACTGAAGGACTTCGATCTCTCTTACTAAACAATAAACAGTGAGCCTACAAATGAAAACAACGGGGTTGGAAAGCATAAAGAAATGTCCAAAAGTTGATTAATACAGATAAGGCAGCTTGCTTATTACAATGAACAGCTTATCTCATCAATTTCCATCTTTTGACGATGCATATCTCGATTTAATTACTCATACGCAGATTGACGTTTCCAGAAATTACAATCCAAAAGCCAAGGGATGAATATTGATATGCAAAATTGCACATAGGAGAAGCGTAGTCACATCAAGTCACAAATTTGAATCTGACATGCTATCTGAGACCAATCTGTTGGTAAATATGGCTCAATATGTAGTCACATTGATCACAAGATCTAGGTAAAACAAGACTTATATCAAAGATAGAGACGCAGAAAACTTGCAAATCTCTTCTTCACTTCCCGAAGGTCCCGCTGGTGAGCTTTCTAAGTTACATCTTAAAGTATTACCGTTTTTTATACTCATTCTTAGACATCTTCACTGCCGAGCATCAGGAGGAATATATTTGCGCAAATAATTTGGCTATAGAGATAAAAGCAAAATCAGACAAATCACCAAAGTCGTAGCTCTCTAACGATCCACTTCTCTAGGTCCTTACTCAATTTTCAAGCGACTACACCCACTCCTCCCTTTACTTAGCTCTCCCAACTATATTGCATCTTATACTTAGTCATTGATAGCACAACGGATCCTTTCCAACATCTTCAATTGAATAGGTACAGACTCAATTATGTGTGATATTTCATCAACATGCCCAATTTGCATGTTTATCAAGTTTCCCCCCTCAAAACTCCCCACATCACCTACCACAATAAACTTTCAACCAACCTAACCTCCTTGACTCATCACCACTCGCTAACCCAACATTATCACCATCACATTCCTTCACAATGAAACTTATGCTCAAACCGACCACCGGCAACAGGCTGCTCAAGGGAATCGTCTTCGATATGGACGGCACTCTATGTGAGCCTCAGACATGGATGTTTGGCCAGATGAGAGCAGCTCTGGGGATTGACAAGTCTGTGGATATTCTAGACCATGTGCATTCTCTGCCTGATTTGGAGCAGGAAGAAGCTCAACAGAAGCTGCGAGCGATTGAAACCAAGGCAATGGTTGATATGACTGCTCAGCCCGGTCTGTTGACGCTCATGGACTACCTCAAAAAGCACTCCGTAAAGAAGACCATCTGCACCAGAAACTTCCCTGCGCCTGTGCAACATCTGTTGGACGCGTTTCTGAGCGACCACGTGTTCGAACCTATCGTCACACGTGAGTTCAAGCCTCCGAAACCCCATCCTCAGGGAATTCTCAACATTTGCAAGGAATGGGGAGTGGATCCTGGAAACGTGATTATGGTCGGAGATAGTGTCGATGATATGGCTGCAGGTAAGAGTGCGGGAGCTACCACTATTCTGCTGCAGAGTGATGTTAACGGTCATCTCAATGAGGATCCTAGAACGGATCTGGTGATTAACAGACTCGATGAGATTATTGGGTTGATTGAGGAGGGAATTGAACTGAAGGAGTAGCCTGATTGAAGAGAACAGGCTACTCTGAGAAGAACTGCCAGCGAACAAATAACTTGTATATGAAAGAGCATGAAATGACGCGAGTGCTTGGATCTTATCTGAGAATATGAACAGAGACTAGAATAGATAATGAATTGAATGACATGGAATGATTGAGGAACTTATATATGGTGGGCAAGAGTGTTGAAGCAAATACGAATTGGAAATGTAGTGTCTGTAACTATTGCTGAATGAGTCGTCATATTATGATATTTGTAGTCCTATGATGTCTGATGTCTCGAAGTAGGAAATCTGTGCGAGAGTGGAGTACTTGAAAGGGAAGAGCTTGAAGTATGACTGGTATAGGGACTCATTCTGACTCTAGTACCGGTACCGGTACCAGTACCCTGGCTCAAAGATGTGACTCGAAGTGATGATTGTGGTTCTATCGATTTCAGTTTGTAACTAGTAATGGTGTGAAAGCAAGTAAAAAGATATATGGAAGAGGAATAACAGTGATAGCGCGTTACTCCTAGCTTAAATCGTCCACCCTTGAAGTCCTGATCTCAATGGGCTCAATAATGACTGAGGTGGCAAGTTTCTGAACTCGACTATGCAGTGTACATTTAAAAATGAATAGCTTTACATGGTATAAGTAGAGGGGAGGCAGAATCAAGGTCAATAAGTGCTTCGGACCCCAATGAGACAGTTGATTGACTACATCAGCTCTCTATATCTGTCAATATAACTTTTTCGTGTTGTTTGCAAACTTATAGGTGCAAGTACTTCCTCAGAACATGGTACAGTAGAGAGTAGAACAAATAGAGACAAAGAAGGACAATGGAAGGCTGCTTTGCAAATATAGCTTTAGTTGGGCACTAGAAGTCCAACCAGGTACAACTTGTCTTGAATTGCGTATTCTATAGTGTATAGAGGGGGCCTCTGTTGATGTTGAAGATGAGGGTGTATTCAGTGGCTTTTAGAAGAAGAAAAATGTGATTCTGAAGTATTTGTACCATAAATCATAAGAAGGGACACCGGACTAGTATTCCAATGCTGTCATCTCTTTGATAACCCACTTATTGACCGAGTTGTATTCCATGTAGTGGCATACATATTTTCGGGTATACGATAAAGAGGAGAACTGAATACAGAAAAGCTATCAGAACATGTAAGAGTCGAAATTCAAGGTATAAATCACTAAGTGCACAGTTAGAAACCACTTCCCTTCAAATCAGACTCTTATTATTGGAGATGTAAAGAAAGATGTTTATAGTGCTAGAGGGCACACATACGATGAGAAATAAACAGGCAAATAAGTTGAAAAGATAGGCATTAGTATGATAGATATATGGATCAGAGTGAACAATACCGATTGGTGACTTTATACTCATTCTCATCAATATCTTTCCGTTTCGGATCACTCTTGTTGATAATGCGCATACAATGCCAAGGCCCAATGAGAGCTAATGAGGTCAAAAACTTGAATAATAAAGAATGTGGACATTGGAACAGCTTGTATAGTTAGTTGATAACTGAAGGGCTTAGTGTTTTTCTCTTGGTGTTCTGGGATCGAACCTGTGAGAGGTTCTACAGTTATACCGGAGGGAACAACCGCTAAAACTAGAGCAATAAAGATTATAGAAGAGGGGGAACCAAGTTACCTTAGAGATACAACGAGTATGTAAATGTTTTTTACCTAATTAGACTCACGAAGAGCTTTTTTTTGTCGAGTTAACCCTCTAATCGTTATACAGCCAGACCTGAACTCGATATTATAGAAGAAATATACATAACAAGATGAAACCTTAGCCTGGATAAATGATATTGATATGTACCGGTAGTATTGTGTTGGCCAACTTGTCTTCCTTTTTGAATACCGGTAGTATGTTTGGCTAATTTAGAGACACCACCATTCATCATTTAATTTCTAAAGAAGAGACAGTTTTAGTCGAATAAAGACGATATTAGAAGTTATTGCTGGTCGAGGTTGTGCTATTGAGTAACGTACCTTTGATGGTACAACACTCTATTCTATGGTCAAGTTATTAGCGTTGTATTCCTTCATAGTGCTACCGGTACTCAACAGCTTGTAGGAGGTTCACATACACACTTGTAAACACATAAAAGGACTGTAAAACTTAATATGAGGTACGATAAATATTCTGGAGATATTATCTAGTCGCTCCATCACTCTTTTGACTCTGCAACTACATACCTCGGTCCAATAATATGCATTGAATCGATGTTCGCTCTTCGACACATACATGGCCTGGCATTACTCGTTCAATTGGTGAAGAAAAGTTGAATACAGAGTGGATAATATTTCCCTCCTATTATATATTGCAGGTAATACAAACGTACCTATCTTTTCAACAGATTTCCATTATTCCTACGTATTTCTCCGCTCCTTCAACACCAAAGGAAAACAGCTACTCGCTAGGCGTCTGGGCTAGCGAAGTAAAACTGATATGAAGAAGTAAAGTGGCTTAAGATATGCAGCATACTAAGAGTGTGTTTTACCCTATCTCATGTAGTTGGGTGTCTCAATTCCTGCTACTTTTACCCCCGTCTTGTACGTATTGTACCAGAAACAAAATGGAGGCCTAAGAATTACATCGTAACATGAGGAATAAAAGTTGAAGATGGGTACAATGAGCAGCTCTGGACAGCTGAGAAAGCTTTTAGTAAATAGCTGCTTACTTTGCATGTCTTATTTAAGTAGCTTGGTCATATAAATCTCTATTATGTGAGCATCAATGGGTATCAGTAAAATAGGGCGCAGGGATAAGTCGAATAATTAGCTGTTAAAAGATGAAATAAAGTATGGTAAGAGCTACTTGTCATTCAATAGCGCTCACTCAAATATGCTATAAATCACTTTCTCTAGTAGATGCTATATAATTATGCGACATTTGCACCTGTTCTGTGAACACCATAAAAGGTGATATTTAACATGAGTTGAGATACCACTAGAAGCGAAGGATAAAAGTTGAAAAAAAGTACTAGGGCTTATTCATAGCATTAATAGTTGCCACTAGTAGGTAATGAACAGCTTTTATATGTCTCTGGTGTTTATGAAGGCGGTAATAATCTCATGTTTTTAATCATCAAGAAAAGATACCCCAGTCACAGTTGTTCGACCAAGAAAAAATGAGTAAAAAAGCTGAAATAAAGGAATGTAAAGAGCCATGGATACCTCTTGTGGTCAGTGTTAGTGTTAGTTCTACTTATTTCTGTGATTATCATCTATCAATGTCTTTTTTCTCTGCCTTCTGTATACATCACCTATTACGGGACAGAATTGGTGGCTTGACGAGTTGGTTAATAAGCATTTAAAAGCTGAACTGAAGTGGAAAACGATCAACATGACACTCATATCACGGCTAGCGCCCAAATGAAGTAATACTAAATGCAGTTGTGCTTATTGTTGGTACTTCAACGTCTACTCTACAGCCATCTTATGTGGAGAGTCAAGCAATGGGTTGGGATATCAGTCTTATGGAAGAAATAAAGCTCTATAAAAGTGAAATAATGGTTAAGTGTAGTTAACATGTCTTCTTGCTAGATAGCGTGTTACCTTTGGTTTTTTTCAAGTTGGTTCTGATGCTCTATTTGTCTCTTTGCGCGATTAGAACGGAAGATAAGTCGTATGAGTGACTAATAAAAGCTGCTAGCAAGTAGAGAAATATTCTAGTGATATATTTGAGAACTACAAGAAAGCATTCAAGAACATCTTGTGTCTTTAAGCTGTTCCATTACTGTCTTTAACCCTTTTCTTCTGCGATGATCTAGGGAAATTACACTGCTTGCATGAACAAGTGGAATAAATAACACATAAAACCTGAAATGAAGTAGGGAAAAGCATCAAGGATGATTAAACCGATACATTGTGCTGATTGGATTATTAAACCTTGCTTTCAGAACTTTTACGGCCACAGATCCCAGTCTTGACGGTGTCATAGAGCAACACCGATATCAGAGGTTGGAATAACTAGATAAATCGAGCAACAAAAGGTGAATGAGAACACGAGAGAATTATGCAATTGCTCCTTATAGCTTTTGGTAGATATCTGACCTCCTATGTGTGCTCCTAATACAAAATTCTAGTGTATTCTTTGTGTTTTGATTTCATGCTGAGAGTTTTGAAAAAGGAACAATCAATCAAGATGTCAAATGAAAGTCCAGAACTGTTGAAGGCTGATGATATTTGAAGCAGATGGCTCTATATCTACGCTTATTCACTCTTCTTAGCTTACTCCTTTGGAAGTTTTATACATATGGATAATCAGCAAGCATGAAAATATCGGACTGCTCAGAAGTGGTATGAAAGTGTTGTAAAAGATGAATAACGGGCAAGAAGAGGTTTTCAGGTAGCTGAGAAGCCTGGCAGAGCCGTTTTACATCTTCTAGGTTCTTGCCTTTAGCAAATGGGAGTCTTTAATGCTATGTTCTTATCTCTATATATAACAGCAGCTCTTACTCCAAGTTGTAGCGTAAATAAATTGAAAACGAGACGGCTGCAGTCCCAAAAAGTGTTTGATGACTCTCAAATAGCTTAAATCATTGTATAAATGTTCTATTTGTTTTACGCTTACTCAAAATAATACATCACCTTTACACATAGTTGTTGACGTACGAAACAGTGTGAAAATGAAGACTAAAAACTTGTAGCACAAGTGGAACACAGTGCAGTATTTCTAGCGAGAATCAAGAGTGTCCAATTCAGCCTTCTTTTTCTCTTTATTGTGTAGTAAAAAGACTGCTTTATACCTTTACACAGTTATGCCAACAGACATGAATCAGCATTAGTTTCTTTGATCATAGGAAAAGCAAAAAGTAAAGTAGTTCCCAATGTTAAGGAGGTCGGGGTACCACATTTGATACTTCAACATCTGTGTTTCTCTTTTCAAAATGTTTAGTTCTTCGATCCCCCGTCATAGAGCAGTTTCGTTGGAGAATAAAGTCCGTGAAATAAGAGCTACATACACACCAGGGCTACATTATCTGAGACCAAAGCTTCAATAAAGCAATATTTCCAACTATCTGGTATTCTTTTGAACTTTCTTTGCTCTGTTGGATTCTTTTGTTGTTCTTCAAGCACTCCACCAGGTGTACAACCAAACATATCCCAATCAGACTGATCAAAAGAAGGACAAGAAGTCCACTTTTAGGTATCTGTAGCGCCTTATCCTCTATCTACTACCCAAAACCCATCTTTTTCGTACTATATTGCTCCGTTATAGGGCTTTTCTCAAACCTCTCAATCAGAGAACAGCACCAAACATCGCAAATTATTGTGTCAAGGCCAAACAAAAAAAAAACTAATACATCAACCAGGCTTTCCGATTCATCCTGTAGTCTTTATTAAATATCATTCAGCTTTATTACAACTGTTTCAGATTATTCAGATTCTCTCCACACACCAATTAACGTCATAGAGCTGAATCAAGAGTATTTTTCACCTAGAGACGAACTGAAGCGTCAAATAGATTCTTAACAGGCGTCTTAAACGTTGTAATCTCCTTTTCTAAGTCCTTTCAACTTATTTTATGTCATTTTCTACCTGCTGTGTTTTTTTATCGTAACACTAGTTCAAAAGATCTAAGAAGTCACTTAATTTGGTACTCTGATCAACTAAACTTTTGTCAATCCAACACAACTGTTAACTGTCCTTCACTAATCATAAACCCTCTCAAACCTTTCTCTTTTTACCCCCCCCCCCACTACTCGGCATTGCCGTTTTCATATGACGTAGAGTGGATGTTAATCGCTCTGACTTTGGGAGCAATGTGAGACGCGCACATACGAGCGATTTACGTTGATTATCTGATTTACGGGAGTTTGTTTTCCACATGTTTTTACCGCCAATGTTGATCCTTCTGGAGGTAATGAACAACAGGACATAATGCTGCTTAGAAATCTGAACAAATGGTACCATTAGAATCACAGAATCGCAAGGATCATTTATGTCTATTCAGATCTCTAATACGACCAATATCAACCGAGATATAGATCTTCTAAACCTCCTCAACAATTTGAAGATCGACAAAACACTCCAAAAGGTAGATCGTAGGCAGAAAAGAGGTTCCGCGCGGTTAGAATTGTGAAATCAGAGGCCGGACTACGACGCTAGAGGTGCGGCTGCTTACAAGTACGATTATAATATTTGTAAATGCTGCAATCAGATACAAATGTGAATATTGAGTGATTATAATGCGACAATAACGAACCAAAAGTTGGCTCTTGCAATCCAGCGCCCCAAGCCACCCCCATAACACCCTCACACATCCACCTCATTTTTGCTGCACTGACCGACTATTTATCTGTAAGAAAAACACCCTGCAGAGTAAGAAGCAAGTGGTAAAGTATATAGCCGAGTTCTAAAGCACGCGCGGCAGAGTATGTGACGTTGTAGCGATGATCTTCGCATGTTTGGTGGGTGACTAAGCAAAGTCGTGGGGTGAGATGGGGTGGCAGTGTGTTGCCTTATCAAGAAGTAGAAAAGCTGAATGGTGTCATGAGAACTGGATATATCTGTTAATTCCGAGCTAAGGAATCGAATGGTCAAGTCTATAAGTTTCTACAATGAATATTGATCTCAATAGATGGTATTCAGTGAATCTAGCAAGGTACAGTATAAAGCTCTGTTAAAAAGGTAGGAAACATTTGGGAACTAAGGGGAGTTCACCAGTAAGTTTGCAACGCGTCCAAGAACAATCCCAAGCAGGTCGATTGTTTGTTTGCGTCTCCACACATTAGATAACTGGCATATCTCAAAAATGAGGGATATACTGAACAAGACACCTACAACCGTACTACGAAACATACACGTGGACCAAAGGGGTCCAATGAGTTCACAACACGTCCTCCTAACCGCTCACCTTTACCCCCGACTCCTCACCTTATCACAATACCACTTTGACTTCCACTTGTAGCGCTGTCTCATATCACGGAACAACACACTAGAAACGTGTCGTGGTGAAAGAAATCAGCCCATATTTTGGCAAAGGGGTTATTTTTAGCCTGTATTTCTGCCAGCGTCGCTGTTTTTCCGATTCGTGCAGTCCTGCGGTGTCCATATGTACCCTGCTGAAGCAGCAGCAGACAGCCTTCCAAATGGGGGGTTAGATGTGTAATTAGGAAAAAGGAACGTGTGATGGTAGCTGTGCCTGTTTGAGGAGCGTTACGGAAGACAATGACGCGGCTTTACTGCCTGCTTTTGGCATTATTAGTGATTTTAGGAGGATCGTCGTTTTCTCAGTAATACGCGATCCGCTCTCATAACCTTTAGAGAAGGGGTGTAGACATATGCGGTTGCTTGTCGTGTTACATGCGTGTTCTA
Source organism: Yarrowia porcina (assembly GCA_900519025.1). Lineage (NCBI taxonomy): Eukaryota > Fungi > Ascomycota > Dipodascomycetes > Dipodascales > Yarrowia > Yarrowia porcina. The sequence continues at coordinate 120,154 of ULGT01000005.1, forward strand.
GAACGTCTCAATTTGCTTTTTGGGGTTTTACTGCCACCAGAAACATCATAAATTGGACCTATACATTTCTTCAGGAATACTATTATCGTCATAACCTGAAAATCTATAGAGATGGAGCTAATCTGAGACGCCGAATCGATCTATTTTTCTCCTCTCTCTCTTTCTTTGAACTCCCCATACCTCCACGACCCCTGTATCGTATTGTACAAGGGTTTTCGTGCAGGGTGAGAACAATACGATTCGTACATGCTCAACTTTGGAAATACGACACTGAAAATGCACGTACCAGCGGAAATTCCACTCTCGCTTTCCTTCCCCTACCTCGGTCGTTTCAGTTGAGCAAATACGTACCCGTGTCTCAGTTTGGTCTCACTTTACCCAAGTCTGTTTGCTACATGTCTCGGAAGGTGGAAACCGGGTGTCCAGAAGCCGAAATCGAAACCCGACTTGACCTGAGACAAGTGAGGGGCCCGCGCGATCGCCAGATCAACTGTTGGAGCTTGTCGGGCTCTTTTTGAGAGAAAAGAGTGGGGGTGGCGTTGAGACCAGTGTTTTTTTTAGAAGCTAGATGTCTTGTGAAATCGCGGTCCGAAAATCACGAGGAGTTGTGATTGGGATCTGGTGGGCCGAGCAGAATGTGATGCACAAACCCTGGTTTCTCTACAACGAGATTTGGTTTTTATGTCAGGTTTTTCCATAGGTTGCTGTTTACAAGTTTTTGGGGGTGTATAGAAGAAATAACATGAATTGGGCGAATTAAAGAGCAACTCTGCGTTCCTCTAGTGTCAGTGGTTCTAGCGAACCACCTCATTCTCCTCTACCACCTCTACTTCTCTCTACATCTCCTCCGCTCTAGCGTCGTAAATCGGGAAAGTTCATAATTAGAATTTCTAGCCGAGATCTGGTGATGTGAGCCGAAGCAGCCAAGGGGAAGGAAGAGGCAGCCCAGATGTGACTTTAGACAAGGCCGGAAGGAAATATCGTGGGGGTGAATGTGGGTGTGCAAAGGATAGAGAAGATACAGAATGTAATGCAGTAGCATCTGTAATATACAAGTAGTGGACCTATAAATAAGTCTTATCAATTTACAGATCGTATTACTTACGCTAACCAACTTTTCTGATGTTACCCTGTATCTTTGCTCGCATAAAGATGATTATCAATGGTACATCCACTCTATAGCCATGATGTGATATGAAATGTGGAGATAGAGGAGAAAAAAGGTAGTATGAACTCCAGGAAGTTGACCTACAGTTGGAGATGCTGATAGCAGTTTTTGTTCGTTGGTTTCACGTCTCAGAACATCTTTTACAAGAACAGAGCACACTATACTGTGTTTGCTAACAAAAGGAAGAAAAGACAGCAAGTTTGAGACAGAAAAGAGCACCAGGAGAGCTGATGAAGTGCTTGTGAGTTTAACAGAGTGTTGGTCAACTTTCTAGACTTGTATCTTCTTTATGTTCTCTATACCGTGTTATACAGGCTGTAAGTCATTATAGGTGTCTACCACACCCTTCAGAAACAACAAACAGCCCTTTATCCCAGCTAATTCACCTCCCACTCAACTGCCAACGTCTGGGGTCACATTCTGATGCTGCATCGTACTTCATGTTTGTCTCACTTTCAACAAAAACACATTTTTGCTGGTGTGAGTTTTTTCCTGACAACAGCAATGTGGATTTGGAGAACGAAAAGCGGTGAAAGAACTAAAGGAGAAGTTTGAGGACTTTTCATGTCACCCAAAGAACACACAATCAAACTCCTTCTACCTCCACACCTCTCACTCCCCCCACTAATCACTGCTACATATGCAGCGGCCCGAAGACTGAACTGCAGTTTGCTCACAAGGGAGGAGGAAATGAAGAAGGAGGGAAGGGGAAGGTGGGGAAACGGTGAAAAGTCGGCAAAGAGGCGGAGTATTAAGTCTTTGTGTTGATATATAACTTTTCTTTGTAAAAAAGTGCGGTTTCAAAGCACGTCATTTTTTACCACGAACTAAAATACTCTTTAAACGATGTTGTAGACCTCAGGAAAAAGACGAAAATTGAAAGGGGGCCTACTTAGAGTCTACAGAGCAACCCCATTAAATTACATTTGCTTTATATCTTTTTATATAGTCAGTATCTTATCCTCTAATTATGTCACCCTCCCTGGAATGCTGCAAATACACAATAGCGGGGTAAAAAAGAAACGATATAGTCTGCAAAACATGGAGCAAGCAGCCAGACTTATGAAAAGATTGGTTTTAAGCGTCTTCTGGCGCAGTTCACTTCAAAAGAGAACTTTGTTGGAAAGATGAGTACCAAGAAAGTGATATTTTTAGTTATAAAAGTGGTTGCAAGAAATAGTGAAGCAGCCAGGAGATGGGCATCAGGCCATATGGTTGTCTCAGGTAGTTTTCAGGTTTCTAATATGTCTTTTCCAGCTTTTTAACTCCGGTAATGCCGAATAATGCAGAGGTGAATAATCTGGTAACAACAATACCGAATGAGGAGTTGATCTAGAAGCTTGAGAAGTAGCCTAAGCTGCTGATAATGCATCCTATATCAACATGATCCACTTTCTTCAGTATATTTACTCGTAGTTCTGATGTTTACCGTGCTGTCATGGTATACACCAAAACTGAATACACTGGTAGATCTTGCAATAACCAATCAAAAATGTGCAGGACTTTCTCTAAGTGATCTTTATCACCTAATAAAACATAAGTTTTCACTTCCTAGTCTCCATCTAACTTATTCGTGTCTTTACAGTGAATATACTTGTGTGAGTGCTCCCTACCTAACATAGTCACCTACAGAATCAGTTAAAACTTGAATGAAATGGATATGAGTAATCCAGGGGTTTTCAACATATAGGTATAATACCCTAATCAAGTCGTAGACCTCGCTATTCCTTTTTATTGTCTTTATTTCTTCCAAAGTCGAACACCTTCAACTTACAGGATATACAGAGAAGTACTTGATATACCATTGCTACAGGTGACAACAATTACAAGTACAGTTGTTGGGACTCACTAAGAAGCAGTTGACTGATTATCTAAAGTTCTGTTTATACCACTCTTTATGTTTTTCACCTTGTCAAATCCAAAGTAACACTCTTTAAAGAAACTGACATGAGAAGGACTAATCTAAGTAACCTCAGAAATAAAAGAGATGATTAACTAGAGTATTAAAACAAATTCAGAATACACCGAACCAACTCATATTCTTCAACAAACACTTCTCAACTGTTTTCTTCCATTTTCACGAAGAGAATAAAGAGATAAGGCATCATCTCATAGTTTGAAAAATTTACTAGAAGTACCGGATACATATACTCCAAATAGTCCTTTCCAGGTTCTGTATCGCTACGAAAGAGTAAGCGCCCGTAATGAATGAGGAAGATATGAGAAAAGCAACTCAACTTATTAGTCCAATGTTTTTCCAATATAATCCTGGGCTTGAATTAAATGTGGGGTACCTAAAAACAGGGTAATAAGTTGTAACTAGAGGATCTCCCAGAAAACCAGCTCATACATGACAATTATTTTATAGCTTGTGCGGAAAACATCAATGAACCACTTCATATTGCCAATCATAAAGGCGTCGAGGGTCCCATTTTGCAAAAGGACAAGACTACAAACACCAAACCAGTGGACAGGGACTGCAAGTCCAACTGTCTAGAAATCTCCATAGTCGCCTCTATCTTTTAGTCGTATCTAATGTTCTGTGATACAAGTACGAGTACCCATATCCGAAGAAATACCCATATGCTTATACACAAGTAATAGCTGATATAATTGATATGAGTGGAAACCAACAGGAGCACTTAGCTCATTTACCGTTCTGGCTTCTTATTCTTTTCAAACAGCGGGTCTTACCACGTGAAGGAAGTTATTTAAAGCCACAATTTCTTCCTAAAACCCCATAGTTATGCCACTTTCCCAACCTGAATTCCCAGCTCAAAATATATCGCTGTTGACCCTCTCCATGGAGTTCAGAGCCTTGATTGACCTCAATTTCAATCGGGTCATCAGATTATGAGTTCCTTCTTGTAAAAGAGCAGGTACAAGTTCGTATACCTGTTCAGAATTCCATTATCCCTGAGTCACTTGACAAATAAATTGTTGGAAACTCCTTCTTTTTTCACATCAAATATAATGCATCACTCACCAACACTTCCATCTTAGTCATCAATGTTCTGTCCTCCAGTCTAACCGCTTAGTCATCCCCATAATCTCCCAGTCTTCCCACGCTTAATCTCCTTGTCCCGCTTAGTCACCAACATAACCTCCCTCCTGTTAGATCACGCTTAGTCATATCTTACTAATCCCCCTCCACGTGCCCGTTCTCCGCTCCCGTTCTCCGCCCGTACAAGTACATCTTCACATGCATCACGTGACCTCCCGCACCCCCCACTTTCTTCCCAAGCACGTGTTTTTCTGCAACCATCCGTCTGCAGCAGCGCATGACGATCGACAGAGGGGGAGGGGCATCACGTGACCTAAAATACATCTCGCCCCCCAGATCGGGTTCCTCACCCCTAACCCTACCTTACCGGCCTCGCCCATCCCCGGGCCCTTACCCTGATGTCTCAACCACACAAGGGTAGGGGCTACGATATGTTGAGAACAAGCCAGACCCTACCCCTCGTTTCATATTAGAGTTGGGCCAATAAGGTTCCCACGTCCGGATAAGGATTTAGGTTACACTTACGAATTCCAAAAAAATAAGCTTTTCAATTGTGCGCCTATTAGAGTTGCGCACGTTATCGTGAACGTCATATTGGACAAGAATTAACAAGGCTTTAGTGAGTTTAGTTGGGAATTAAGTGATTTTTCGGGATTAAAAAATGGGAAAATGAAATAAAATGTTTTCTGCACATTTTGTTGCTGAATAATGATTATGTAAGCAGTACTCTATCATTTTCGATAGGTACGTTTTATTAGTAAGTCAAGAATATGGCATTCGTCGTACCTCGGACACTGTCTATGTTGCGCCGAAGCCGGGCCTACCAGGGGGATCGACACTGTGTTTGTGACAATGACGTCTTTGTGTGGAAAAAGAAATGCGCTAAGAAAAGCAATTGGGATGAGGTAAGCGACGGGAGGGAGAGGGGGTTAGCGGTTAGTAAGCGGTCTAGCACTGAGTTAGTAAGCGGTCTAGCACTGGGTTAGTAAGCAGTTAGCAAGTGGGGTGGCACTGGCTAGTAGGGAGAACGGTTAGTAAGCAACGTTCACCCGACTATTGCTGTTAGTAAGAACCCATGCTTTTGGATTGGAACCCAAAAAGCTGACGAATGCTTGGTGATGAGGTTTTGAGTAATACGAGCTGATTACGAACACTGCGCCAGGGACGAAAAAGGTGAATTTCCACTGATTGGGAGTTTTTTCGCTTAAGTCGCTCAATCGGTAGTCGGAGATTTTTAAAGTGAACAAGAAAAAAAAAGAGGACAAGAAAGTGATAAGAACAAGACAAGAAGAAAAAAGAGGCAAGTTATGGTTATATACAAGAAAGAAAATAACTGAGGTGGAGCATAGATACAGTGGAGCATTGCGACAATACTAAGAGTGAACGAAATGAGATATAAAAAGAGAAATATAAAATAATTAGAGAAGTACAGGTAACACGTGATATATGAAGTCTTTGAACTTGAAGAATGTTGCTTACTATATTCTTAGTTTTTTTTTTATTCTTAAGATGATCACTTGTGTTTTACTTATGGTTAGACTAAGAGCAATGAAGAGTACGAGAGAAGAAGTATAAGTTCATGAGAAGTATACGAAAGTCATAAAGAATAAAAGACAAGTTGAGGGACGGCAAGAAGAACAGATTGGGAGTTGCCACGACAGGTATATTGGACCTAACTAGATAGCAGGTGGATTGTACCTTGTAGTGTTGCTCTAACTATGTAACTATGACCAAGAATGTAATATCGTGGGGGTCAATACGAAGAACAATGAACAGACAGGTTCGTGAGTTTTTACGGTAATTATCACTCGTATGTACGGTCAGAAGAGCAGATCGGGATTGGTATGTGATGGTATTAGGATATTGTACCGGTATTGCTCTAGGTACAGTATGACCAAGAATATATATTGCAAAGAGTGAGTAACAAGAAATACGAGAAGGTGTGTACGTTCTAAATATGAAGAAGGGACCAAAAGGGTAATATGCCTGCAATGACCAATATATGAATATATGGGAATGCTGATGTCTGATTCAGGCTGTCCTGTAGATGGAAGCTATACGGGTGTGGAATCTGTGGTAGGGTATCATGATACGTTCTGTGACATGGTCCGTAAGTTGTTATATTAACAAAATATCAAACCATTTTACTTGTGGTTTTCTTCAGAAGGGAGATGCTTCGTATGTGCATCGTATCTTACACGGTGAGATCACATTGTATTGCTCAGGATTGTTATTCTTATACTGTATGAACCTGGAGTAGAGCGTGTAAGCTCAGTTGTACTTATGGAGCATCTCAAGAAGATGTGACGTGAATTGAGACACTTCCAAGATACCCTTATTCTTCAGGTGAATCGCAAGTCTCCAAGTCTTCAATACCTACACTTGTATGAGACGTAAGGTCCTCCTATAATGGAGTGATAGACAAGGCGGCTCTGCAAGTGCCGGAAACATACTCTCATGCTACTGATTCCCCTTGTATTTTCATCGAAGAACGACTTGCTTATTGTTAGGGACCACGTTCCCGTAAGTACTCTGTTACTTAAGCATGAAACAGTGGGGGGTAGTTATAGTTGAGACTAGAGGGAGTCTTTGTTAGAGATGAAGTATAGAAGAACAAGCGGATACAGCATTCTTAAATACAACTTATTTAAAAGAAGTTACCAATGAGAATGTACAAGTCAAAATAATGCTATCCATTACGGTTATACGAAAGAACAATCAACTGAAAAGTTCGTACTGTATTTTGTCCAATGACCCCATCAATAGTGGGTCTTAATCTTAGCCATATGGACAGCATCAGGCTAACTACAATGATGAACAGTACTGGTATGACCTCAGAGAATGTAGAACTAAAGAATGATCCATGAAGAAGAATACGAGAAAGGAGATACTTGGATACAGCTCATATTGCACTACAAGTACTTGTATATAGTAAATGTACAAGTAGGGTGGTATTATCAGTTGGAGGACTTACACTATGAACATATATGCTCAATTAGATGGTGAAGTACACCTACAAGTACTTGTTCAAGTTGTGGTTCACGGGGTAAATCGTAAGGTTGATCTGTAAGTGCATTGTGGCACAAATCCAATTACCCCCTTTCAAAACCCAACAATATTGGTATGTACTTGAAGCTGTAGATCAGGGGAAGACAATGGTGCTATTGGTTTGTACGTGGGGCTGGTTGTGGCCATGAAAACGGAGGTTGAGTTTTTAAGCTATTGTGTGGATAAGAGACTTATGAGGTAATTATATTTGAGATCGAGAGTAATTATTTGTTGGTAATTATACTGGTTATTCTTTGATTATACGAAGATGGTGTATTTGTTCTTTTCTATTGAACGCTACTCTGTATAAGCATGAATCAAGAATAAGAAGTCACTAACAAGTATCTTAATCAACGTGGGGGGTTATGGTTGAGACTAGTGTGAAGAATTAACAAAGATGAGTACCGGTATACGGGAAAGTAACACGAAAAACAAGTTTTTCTAGACAAGTTTGTGTGTAGAGTGGATCCTCAGATAAGATCGAAATTTGTAGTACAAAGACATTGTGATACTCGTATTCGTAATCGTACTCGTACTCGTATTTGCTTCGTACGGTATTACTCTACTTGTGGATGGTGTATCAGCTTTATACGGTAGTAAAAGTGGATGAGGGTGAATTACGAGTGTTATACGAGAGACAGTTTTGATGTTATGATTTCGTATTACTGATGGGGACGATTGTCTTCATATGAGGAGTGATGATACAGTTAAGAGGAGACATACATAATCAGGAGACTAAAGAGCGATACTGAGAGAAGAACAAGTACAAGAGGTCAAGTTTTGTTTGACTGTTAGTTCTCCGTGACCACAAAGCATCTGAGTATTAGATGGACTGTTATTGACAATATATCTAGACTGCAAAGAAGGACTTTTTATGATAATGAAACGGGTCATTATGACTTATGGATAGTATCATATAATTGAAAAAGGTGTAACAATAAAAAGTCGTAATCAAGTTGAGCTTTGCTTTTGTTATTTATTCGTCTTTCATAGAGTATTTGTCTGCTCTTAGAGCATTACTCATACTGGGTGATCATGCCAAGAATGATACCCTTGTAGTTATCAATATGATCAATTTATGAATTGATGAGGAGTTGGTGGGAATGACGAGTGAAGTCATGTCGGTTGAGTGATATCTTTGGCCCGTCTTCTCATAACTTATACTGTTCTACTTCATACTCTAACAATGTAGCAGCGTGATGAAGAAGAGAATAGAAGAGTCCATATTATTGAGCAATATACCCATAACTGCTTGTATCTATACATGACCATTACCACCCAAATCAATAGCCCAGACCTATCTCAATTGCTTCATACTTATCTCGTCTATCTCAGCAAGTGTCCTTTTGTTGTGTTATTCTTCAGAAGAGATAGTACTTGTAATGCCGAAGAATAGCACCAAAAAGATGAATAAAACCAAGTAACACATTAATGAGGTTGCCATGAACCCGATGGAGGATGTTGGGTCGTTAGTTGGTGTCATAGGGGAAATCAGGGGTCTGAACAAGTTCATATCCTGGTACTCCAAATAACAAAGCACCTACAAGTAGAGATGTGTGGTCATTTGGTTATTGCACTTGAGAGTCGTGTCAGCTGAAGAAGTGTTGACGGTAACCGATGCCATGTCGAATATGGCGCAGTGCAAGTGTCAAAATCTATGCTTGGCTGCTTCTCTTATGAAATACTGAGACATGGTGAAACGGAGGGGTTAAAAGTGCTCAAATAGTTGGTAAATGAGAAAATCGAGAAGGAATATCTATTGAATAATTTGACCTCGAGGTGCTCACATTACTAATTGGTAATTTCACGGCTTTATTGCTCCAAAATACCCCTGTTATGTTGTACGAGTACTTGTACTTGTAATATTAGTCAATGCTCCAAGACCGAGAAGCATCGAACATGATACAATAGATAGAAGAGTCCTACAATCTACCAGTATGTGTGAAAAAATACATACTCCAATTAATTTTCACTCAGCAGATTCATTTAACTGATCCTTAAGTATCTATCAAGGACATTCTCTACAGTCCTCCGTCAACACTGAGACACTTGGCAAGTCTATCGTTCAAATTACAACGGTGTAGCCAATGAGATATCAAAGAGGAGATAAAATAAAGGGGGAGATGATACCGCAGGTATGCTAGAAGTAAAGAAATAGATCTAATTACAATAGAAAAAACACCAACTACAACACCTGTCTATAATAGTTAGCTGTAGTTCTAAAACTCCTCATAAACACTCGACAATCCAAGGAAAATTCCAGTTCCAACGGCGTGTCTTATAGCTTCTACGACTGTAGGAAAGGTTGCCAAGGTTCTATACCGACATGATTCAGGGTAATTACGGAGTATATAGTAAACAATGTAGTCATGAAGTACTATAGATAAAAGGTCTCGATCATTGTATATAGAAGAACAACTTCACTTAGATTAACAAAATAGTACTCCTCTTCACCACCAACTTCCTGTCACTAATTTTTATGGCTGCCTCTCACACCTGCACATAATTGCTATGGAATGACGTTGGCAGACTGAGACAGACAACTGAAACAGGGCAAGAGTAAGCGAGCTGTAGTAACGACTATACCGTAGACAAGTCGATGAAATTACTGTGGTCATGTTTTCACTTAGATGTCTATTTTAATTCATTCAAATATCTACATACATTGAACATTCTGTGTAAGTAGCAACGTTGATTCTGGAGCTAATCACCCTTTCCACAATTTAACCATACAAAGCCCTCCCCTTTCGGACATCGCTTAATCTTTCTACATGCGTTGAAAGAGGAACTTGTCCTGAAGAGCTCCTCGTATCGTATGCACTTTACAAGGAGCGCAACTGAACTGAGACTGTAGGGTTGAGACATCTCAAGAACAAAAAACGGAGTACTTTGTAAAAAACTGTATGTACTGTACTTTGTAAAAAAACCGTATATACTCCGTATTTACTCCTACCCGCAATGCTCAAGCACGGCCGTTTCACAATACAACCAGAAGAACTCTCTGATGTCGTTTGTCAGATTGATGTCCGTCACTCTATACACGTCCTTGACCGTTATAAGCAAGTACTTCTAGCAAGTGAAGTACATACGCCAGTAGCAACGTCTACCGTTACTTTTCGATATCCAAGTGTTTTCAAACTCATACACAGTTCATACTTGTAGACTCTAACAATAGTTCTCCTCTAGAAGTACAGGGTACAACTATATACTGAACACTAACAAGAGCTGTGGCTGTACCTCCGTTGGAACATTTATCAACTTCAAGTATTCTAACTGGTGAGTCGGTATCGCTTGTAAGACTAGATGATAAAGATCAGTCAAGTGTTCTTCCTACAGTAATACATTGAGAAGTTACCGATACGGTACCGAATGGCAATAACCCGATTAAAAGAAGAACAACAAAACTACACTACACACTCTCAAAACGAAGACTCTTCAAGGTAATGTACTGAGATCTTTTCTATTGCCATACTTGTAGACCCACAGTGTGTTCCTACTTGTACTAATACAGTATAATGAGCTAGACACGCCCCCAAAGTAGATAAATTTGCTGAAGACGATGAATAAAGGGAATTTATCCAGTACATACGCAACTACTTTGGAATCACCCTGACTATATACATATTACCAACTTATTCTATAGCCAACGTTTTCATCTCACTGTTCATATTCTAGTCTCCATATAGAGATCACCACAGAACACTTCTAGGACAAACATATCGCATTATATAGTAAAATTAATAGCTATATCTACCCCTTCTGGTCCACAACTACTTTCACATCTCACCCCCCATCTCCCTCCAAACCCCCAACATCATCCTCCCTTCCCCTTGCTCTCCCAACAAACTCCCAACAAACTCCCAACTACTTTTCCACCTTTTTTTCAACCACTTTCCACCCCCTAATACCCCTCCTCCTTCTCCCCTTTTCCAATATTTTTTATTTTTCTATTTTCTCCTCAACCACACCATCCCCACACCGTTGAACTGCACATGTGGCAATTTCCACGCCGTTATTTCACCACATAATTTATTTCCACACTCCTCTCCTATCTCCCACATGAACAACCCACATCTAACAATCCCACACTGAACCTCCCATTAGAACAATGGTCTTATACCTCTAATCACGCCATGGGCTACACACTATAGTCCCTATAGTATGAATTGTTGAGCTACTTGCAATACCGTCCAACTCCCCCACCAGACCTCCAAAATGAAATCTACAAACACCCCCCAACTCCTAAATTCAAACTCCTTTTTCCACACTCCACTTTCCACACTCTCACTGCTTCTCCCCTCCTTCTCCTGGCTGCAACGTGCCCCCACGACGACACAACAAGGTTGACGTGCCATCACAAGGATGCGCTTCTTACCTCCCAACCTTGTTCGCGTCTAATCCTACAGGGGATAAGACAAGAGTTCTTGAGCGGATATCCATGGAGAATACGACAGAAATCCATTTTTTGATGGGTTCTGCAAATCCTCATCTTCTCCGGGCTCGTATCCACTCCCCACGTGACCTGCAAGCCTGCGTGCCCCACACGCCAGCACCCGCATATGCACATGCACTGCACAGGGCGGCTACCCAGGCAGTTGAGCTCGGGAAAAAAACAGGGCTGAGGGCTTGCCAACCATGCCTGCAAATAAGCGTTGGGCGGCGAAAATTAATATCCCTCCAACGGCGGTAAATATCACCTGCCGAGGGGGCAACAAAACCAGAGAGGAAAAAAATGAACCACCGAAAACATGAACCTCCAGAAACATGAACCTCCAAGAACACAACCAAACACACCATCCACCATCAGCCACACCCTTCTCATACTCACCTGCATAAAACAATCCGCTTGTAGGAGTGTTCTTGGCGGGTGCAGAACCTCATTGTCTGGAGACTTGTCTTTTTTTGTTCCCTTTTTTCTCGTCTTTTTCCTGCCGTTTTCTTGCCTTTTTTATTGTCGCTTTTTCATTCTCGCTCGGAATTTTCGATCCGTCTTCCCACAAGGTTTGGGAGCGAGAAGCGCAAAAAAAAGAGGTTGAAAAAAAGTGCGGGACACGCGGCATTGATGCCGTACGGCTACCGAGGAAGATGGCGACAGGAGAAAGCGTCGATAAGAGCGAACGAGGTGATTGGCTGGGTCCAGAGGGACAGAACGGTGGTTGAACAGCAATAGACTTGTATGGTGTTGTTTCGGAGTCGTTTTCGAGATGGTCGATTTTTGGGAGAAAAAAAAAAAAAAAAAAAAAC
>ULGT01000005.1:132881-188219 GCA_900519025.1 Yarrowia porcina
CATTTTGAACTCAGCCAAGATGAATGGTGTGCAGTCGACATGGAACATGGGTGTAGATTTGCAGAAGGGGTTGAAGGAGAAAAGCTGGTTTCGTCGATTTTGGCCAATTTACGTTGAATTTCTCGGTTTTTTCCCGGTTTTTCTCGTTCTACGTCGGTTTTTCTCATCTTCCTTCATTTTCATCGCTTTTTCCTTTTCCCACACTTTCGGTTGTCGTTCCTTTCCACCACTTTTCGTTCACTTTTCTCAGTTGGGTGTCCATTAAGTTTGCTTGTTTGGCGTTAGTGTCGAGCTCTATTTTGGCTCTTGTCTTTTGTCTTTTTTTTGCACCTCGCTTTTCGGCTTTCTTAGCATTTTGAATTAAACGGAAATAGAGTTGTTGACCTGGGTCGGAGATTTGACGACTGGTAGAGGTCTGTAGAGCAGAAAAAAGAGGAGAAAGTCGCCAGAATCGAAATCTCGCGCCCGTGTCGTAGCCGCCATCAGATTATCCCGGTTTCCAGCTCTCCAACAACCCCCATGTCGCTCTTACCCTACCCCACAACAGAGTTTGCTCGGCAGAGACGCACTACAAGATGGAGCACCTCTCACCACCTAACTCCTGCACATATACCGGCAATAGATAGGTGGAGGGCCGACGGACTGGTGAGGCATAGAGACACCCGCGACACAGACTCGACAGCGACACAAACGAGACAGCGACACAGCCCCGACAGTGACACGACCCGATCACCCCAGCGACAAGAATCGATCACGACCTTGACCAGAATCGATCCTCGATCAGTGAGTAGGAGAGGAGGGAAGAGTGACCAGCACAGAAACGAAGAGGTGGCAGAAGAAGAGACACAAACAGGCGACACACAGACGACACACAGACGACACACAGATGGAACGGGTGCACTTGTTTCCAGATACTCACGATGATTCGATAGTTGTTCTTCTCTCATTGTCGTTGACTTACTGTTGACATGTTCTGTTGGCGAGGCGACATGTTATCTTGATTCATTTCTTGTTTTAGGTAAAGTGAACAAGGTCAACTGAAAGTAGGGGGAACCCTTCTTATATATCTAGAGGGCATCACAACACCAGTGTGACAACTTGGCTCTCTTCTTCTTCACCACCACTTTTACCCCACCCACATTTTGCTAACACAGAAACCGACAGTAACCACACAACCACAACCATCGCCCTACAAAGCCACGAGCTAGTGAGTATCAAACGGAGGACAATCCACAGCAGACAGAAAGAGTCACCTGCCTATGACCCGGTATCTCACCTAGCCCCCAGCTGCAGCTAAAATCGCAGCTAGAGTATCACCGCGGACCCATGCAATGCACCACCCTCTCGCTGTTATATACGCTCCCATCGCTAACCCAGTAAACACCAGGCAGTGAGTAAGGTGAGAAGGAGAGGATAGGGGGGGTTGAGACGATAACAGTACGGCGACGGTGAACGACGAGATTGTGACAGAATGACAACAGAACGACAAGACGAACGTCATGTCTTGAGAAGAGGACAGTAACTGAAGTACGAAACGCCGATATCGGAGAAGAAACGGAACGAACGAGATTGTTGAGATGAGGAGAATGAGGAAAGAGATGCTGTGAGACTTGGGCAAAACAAAAACAGCGCATCTCACTCGAGATACTGCTGAACGGGAGAATGCTGAACATGCCGGAAAGTCACCGGACAAGGGACAGAGTCTTATGGTTGGAACAAGATAGCTTTGAGAGGTGATAAGAGAGACGACTACTGAATTGCTGAGATGGGAGACTTGAGACTTAGCTGAATTGTTGCTTTCGGACTGGTTCGAGTGTTCTGTTGAGGTGGTCTGGGTGCTCTATTATCACTATGGTTGTTCTATGGTGCTCCAGTCCCATGACTTTCAGACTATTCTTTGAAGTGTTGTGCTGGAAGTGTCTGAAAATGCATGCTTTAGGTGCTCACTCCAGAGGACTCGCTTTAAATGTGCTTCTTCTACTCGAAGGGTGCTCAACAGCATGGTATACAGCATGAAGCATTTTGTTACGGCTCTGGTTACACTGTGAAGAGTTTACAGAAGTTATTCTAGAAGCTCTTCAGTTTTCAAGTGTCAAAACAGCTCTCATGTTGTCTGTTTCCAGCTCTCCAGTTCTTTCTCTGATACGTTTCATGATTTTCGCTCTCTACTTCTTCAATAGAGTGATACCCTGACTTATGGACATATCTGAATTACGACTACCTGAATCCTGGATTACATTTGATCATGACTAGAACAGTGATTTTCAGTATCTTGGTCTTTAGACTGAGGTTTTGGTGTATGGTGTCCATGTTCTTGGTATCACAGTGTCCAGGCCTTTCAGGGACCGTCTTATGATCTCATTATATGGAAGTTGTCCAGGTATCCTAGCCATGGTTTCAAGAGATTCTGCTTCTGCTTCATCTTCTCATGTTCATTATATCTTGGTGTTCGTATCTCATGATTCTGCAATTTTCACATGATGTCTTAGATCATGGTATTCATATTCTGTCGTCACCCGAGTTGTGAAAAACGGCCTCGCCATTTTATTTTTTTTCTCCTGCTAACCCAGATGTCGACGCGAAGAGGCCCCTGGAGCTCGGAAGAAGATCTCCGGCTGCTGTCTCTGATCGACGACCACGGCCCCACAAACTGGGTGCGCATTTCCCAGATTCTCGGCTCGCGCACCCCCAAACAATGTCGAGAACGCTACCACCAGAACCTCAAGCCCTCGCTCAACCACAGCCCCATTTCCGAGGAAGAGGGCATCTACATTGAGCAGCTGGTGGCTCAATATGGCAAAAAATGGGCCGAGATTGCCCGCCATCTCAACGGACGTTCAGATAACGCTGTCAAAAACTGGTGGAACGGAGGAGCCAACCGACGCCGAAGAGCCACGCTTGCTGCTCACCAACGACGACCCACCTGGGACTATGGAGCCCATGGAAGTGGTGGACCTCCTCCTCCTCCCCCCTCAGCAGTGGCAGGTCTCCATGGTCCTCCCGTAGGCCATGTAGTAGGCGGATCTCCTCCCGATGGAGGCCCCACTCTGCCTCCCATGACTCCCTACCATTCCAACAATCCACAATACAATCGACGTCTTTCGTTGCCCAATCTGGCCCCTGACGTGCCCCATCATCTACCCCCATGGACATGCCCACAGTCACAGCACGAGTCTGGCGCCTTCTCACAACTCGTCTTATTCCAACAGCCACGCCCATACCCCTGAAGAAAGAGAAGGCCACCATTTACCCTCTCTAGCAGCTGTAGGGGCTGCTCCTCCCCCAGCTCCCGGAGGAATCGTCTTCAACTCGGCGTACACGGACTCTGCAGGGTCTGCCTTTAGCGGTAGTGGCAGTAGTGGAGCTGCTCCTGGCCATGGACCTTCTGTGGGTCCTACAGTCGGCTCAGCAGCTCCTACAGGCACTTCTCCAGTGTCTACACGCTCGTTGCACCATCTACCTCCGTCCAGATATACCCGACGACAGTCTGCTACCACCGTGTCCACGGGCTACTCGTCTTCCCGGCAGTCTTCCATTGGAGGGCTGTCTTCCGTCTCCGATACAGATGATCCTTTCTCGTTTGGATCGTCGTTGAGCAAGTACTCTTTGGGCAACAGTGCTTCGAATTCGCGACGGAATTCCCACGTTCCTACTGCCACGGCCTCATCCAGTTCGCTGGATCCCGGCGCTCCACATCCGGCTCTACTTCATTCGCGTCTTCATCAGCTGAGTAACGCCAACAGTGTGTCTAGCAGCAGTGTGAATGCTTCTTCTCCCAGTGACAGTGGCAGCAGCAGGCCTCCCAGCCATCGAGGCAGTTTATCTGGGCCGCCAGGGCCGCCAATGAACCTGGCTCATCGACACAGTGTCACGGGGGTGCAGATGGACAAGGACAAGGAGGGAGGAGGCGAAAAGTTGAAGATTTCAAACTTGTTGAGTTAGCCGCGTCAGTAATGCGGATGTATAGTAATGTATTTATTTATATCGAAGACGAGTGGGCGCAAGGCACGTAGTGCCGCGCACACGAGGAGCTTTAACGACCCGTGTCGCATACGCAAGGTACAAAGTACCGAGCATGCGACAACTAACAACCCATCAGGAGTAGGCGCAAAGTACGAAGTACTGCGCATGCGACGTCCAACACGATGAGTGGACAACATGTAGGAGCAGGCGCAAGGTACGTGTACCGGGCATGCGACGACGGTGCAAGGTAACGAGCATACAACAAGAGTTAGGATCGTACCTGTTAGGAGTAACAGGTTTTATACAGGCGTACATATGGTATATGGAACAATCGTGGACATATTTCCAGACGATGCTCTACAGAAAGTATTTCTTGTTGCAGGGGTTGTGTATTGATGCTACCTTTGCTTCCATACATATGACAGAACTGGCCAAGGTCAGTACATCTCGAGAAAAGTTGCTAGAAGTTACTTCCAAAAGCTTGGGAGCTTCTTTAAGGGTGGGAGTAAGTATTCAGTAGCCTCTTGTTATTACTTGTATATATTTCTAGTGTATCTCTCACTAATCTGAGAATGCAACAGAGTCATCAATGATGGACAGTTGGATGTAACCAAAGAGCAAAAGTTGAATCAGAGGGGGGTTGTAAGACTATGAGTACACTTTAGCTACTGGCAGATAGTTTTCCAACTCTTTTTGTCCCCAGTATAAATTTTACTGCTGTGATTCTATTGTTATGAAAGGAAGATGGAGAGGCTTTTACATGTCCGGGAATAACTTGTCTTAGTGGCAATTAATATTTCGAATGAAGTAATTTGAAACCTCTGGGATGGCTTTAATGCTCTGTATGTGTGCATCTCACTACTTATCCATCTTGATTCTGTTCAATAATGCTGTTTTTTTCTCTCTTCATTGATCATGTAAGGGAAAGGCTTCTAGTAGCTGGGCTGAATAGGTGAAATGGCAAATAGAAGCTGGAACGAAGTAAGATAAACTGCACAGGACGCTTTTCTGGGTCATATAGTAACATAACTCACGCTCTGTTATGCTTGGTACAGCTTTTTAGCTACATTTTCCCCTGCCCTACGTATAGTAATTGGAGAGTCATATATCTCCAATACGCGTAACTCCTTATTTAAGAAATAAAAGTTGAACGTGAGTACAAAAAGAGTCCCATCATGTTCTTCATGGCTTTCAGTACAGATCTGGGCATTTTCTCAAGCCTTAGGTAAGTTTTCTCACCGTATATTTCCCTGTGAAATGAGCTACCGGTAGGTACATGGTGACAGAATGTATGTGTAGAGAGAACTTCAATAATGAACGCAGGAAAGTTGAAATCAAATAGAAGAAAGTGCTCATAGCGTTTATAGGAATCAACAGTAGCTGATAAATAGCTTCTTTATATCTCTGACTTATTTTCCTGCCGTATTTATCTTTGTTGGGTGGTCAACATCCAAGGAAAAATACGAGGCAGGCAGGTGTAACTCAAGTACAAGTTCGGAGATATTCTTACGGCAAATAGAAAAAAGAAGGACATTCTTGTTGCTCGGGACAGCTAGTAAGTTATTTACAACTTCTCGTTATCCCTGGATCATATAAATGCTCTATTTCCCCTGTTCTGACGCCTGATAATTTAGAGAGGGAAAACCAGTGCAGGCATAAGTTGAGAAGTTGGCCAATAAAAGCTGAAATGAGTTGAGGAAAGAGATCATAGACACTCTTTGAAATCATTGTATAAGACAGGCCTTTACTTTACTGCATCTGCTCCCTATTTCAGCTACCTCTTCGAGTATTATGGGGGACGTAAAATTGCAGGCACTGATCGAAGTTCACTAGTTGAAGAAGAACAGCCAAAAACGAGTATTGGAAGAGGCTTGTGATATCTTAGCTAGCTTAAGGTAGTATCCCACGAACGCTTCATTTTCAGTTAGCCGTAACTACGGTTTCTCTCCCTATTTTGCCAGCATGTTTGGAGAAACTTGGCACAAACTGTTGGATAACTTGACAATTCAACTAAATAAGTTGAACATAAGTAGACTGAGGTAACCATGTCAATCCTTAAGAGGTTTCAAAACATACTAGCCACTTCTCGCTGTTTTAGGTGCCATTTATACTATAATTATCCTCTTCTGTAAGCGTCACGGAATGACAGAAACTACACCTGAAGATACGTCGATTAATTAACAAAAAAAGAGAGAAGTGAAATAAGAAAACACTGCGATATAATCTCACTAGTCACAAATATTCAGGGAACAACTTCTTGCTATCGCAAAAGGCACATTGGAGCTACAATCTGGATTGATAGATGATAAGAGATGTGAGAGGGCTGTACAAGTATGCGGGTGTTCAAAAAAGGCCAAAAGATGCCTCAATGATTCGAGAAACCACCCAAATAGTTAATAAAGTGAATATTTGGCTGTCTTAAATCCTTTATGTATCTTCTTTCCTCGCATCACGCATATTTTGACATTAATTGTCTACTTCAAGTGTTCGATGGTAAAGTACATATTTTGAAGTCAGAGAATAATGGTCATAATTTAGTGAATGAGATTGTGAAGGCAGATCAGAAAATTAAATAGCGACTTCTATAGCCCCACAATACATTTTTTGCCGTATATTCGATATCTACTTGTATCTTTTTCGTATATACAGTAAACTTCAATATGACAGTACCGGTACAAGTAAAAGAACTTGAACTGAACACAAAGGAAGTCGTTCCAGTCTTTGCAGGATTATTTCAGAATCTTTGAATGATATACACCATCTATTTTAATGTTCTTTCGTAGAAAACTACTCGTACTCTTGAATGGCAGGTATTCACATCGCTTATGATGTTTACGATCACATGGAATAGATACCTGTACGAGTACAATTGAGATGATCTCAACTCACACACTTCATATAGCTTTTTATCAACGTCTTCAAACGCTTCTCTGAGTTCAATCTCCATTTTTTCCTCTTACTTGTACTTCGAGCACTGTTCTGATGATATCAATGTACTTGTACAAGTACCGGTAGATGTCTTGTTAAAGTCAATGAACTTGCCCGCAAGAATGGGGGCATTGAAACTGTGCATTTCGCACCTCCTGATACTTTTACAGCACGGTCTGAAGAGAGCTGGTCACATCCATATCCTCCCCATCTTTCCATCCCAACTCGCATTGAGATCCCTCCTACTTGTACAAGTAGGGTCATACAAGTACTTGTAGTCCTTGCTTTGATCCTGGAATCTCAACGAGTCAACAGAGACCATCTTCAATAACCTCATTTCTTCTTCACCTTCCCAATTCTCTACTTGTACACATCATCTGACACAACACTTTTATTTTCTACATACTTTTTTTTTTCTTTTTTACTGGATTGTCCTCGTGTTTCTGGCTAATATCTCAACCCTGCTACGTTGCAGTCCATTCTTTATAGGTCTCAACGCATTCGACTGAGTAAAGGATAGCACAATAGATCCATGCTGTAAAGAGGACAGCGAATGCTATCCGATTTGCCCAGACCTCCAACATGGTTGGCCGGGGGACTCCGGGAGGTTTTACCTCCAGCGACTCTTTGAAAACGTTTACTGTTCGCGACCACTGCATCATCACCAATGCCAGGCCACACCATACGAAGATCTCAAGCAACGTGGACATTGGGTTTGGGTAGTAGGTAACGAGCGTGGGTATCCAGGAACACGAGGTCCAGGTGTTAGGGGAGGGGGGTATCCAGTAGGGGAGCGAGGTATCGTCGACGGGGTATCTTACAGCGAGTTGCAAGCGATGGGAGATGCTGTGTCGGGAGTAGTTGAGCAATGTAGAGAAAGAGTGGTGTGTAAGTAGAAAGGAGAGATTTTGTTGGGAGGGGGTTTATATAAACAATAGGCTGAGCTAAAATGCTGAAGAGGGAAAAGGTACAGTCAGTAAAGATGAAAAAGGTACATCCGAGCTAAAGTAAATATTGTGGTTGAAGGAAGGCAACCACATCGGGTACATACAGATAAAGATACAAGACGTATGCTATCAATAAGATTGGGTTAACGACGGCTCTGTGGGGTATTTTTCCTGACTCGATTAGGAGCAGTATACGATTACCCGCCTGTAACACCTCGAATACTAATCAGAAATTCTTCAGAGTCACACCACCATCTTCACCACATGGCTACCACCATTTTCATACCCCATACTCCCCCCTTTTACAACATGTGGGGCTAAATATACTAAATCTTGTACCCTGCCCGAAACTAAAGACCACGTTGCACCTCAGATAAACCACAAAGAAGCACCGTTTTCTGCACGTTGAGCGACGGCACTGCTACAAACACGTGGATCAGCTCTTCCCCTTAGTTCCCGGCTTGTCTGTCGTTGTAGATGCAAACAAGGCCTCAGGCAGCAGTTTTCAAGAGTTAGTGGGGCAAACCACGCTAGTGAAAGGGGGTGGCAGTGTAGAGCTATAGAGGGCGACCCTGGTATAGCAAGGCTATTGTCTTTTTTTGCAGACGCCAGAGACCATTATTTTCTTTGGTATCTCTAAGACACATTCTCTCCTATTGTGGAAAAAGAAAACACCACTTGCTTTTGCCGAGACAGGTAAAGTGTCACTGCAGATTGATAATATCCTTCTTCTGGGCATATGCAGCCGGTATTTCGACTCCTTGTACTTCAGCCCTGCCTCTACTTTTAGATCCGATGTTTTACAACCCTGAGGCATCAAAACTGCTCCACACTACCCTTATAACCCCTCCTATAGCACCATTTTGACCCCAGGGACTTGAAAACGAGAACGATAAATGCGTTTTATGCCATCCCAGCTACTTTCCCGCGCGGCCTTTGCTTTTTTCCGCCCAGAATTCGCCAAACCCCGCACCCAGTAAAGTTCCACTAGCGGAACTATCGAAATGTAACATTAAAAGTCGTTGAGGGTAAACGATGGGGTAAGAAACGGCTTTGGAAACCGTTCTGTAAGCCACAAGCTGTTATTCTTTTGCTTCTGGTTGCTGTATCTTCTCCACGTTGGCTGCTCAATGGGTTGCAGTGCTAAATACGAACTAGCCAAAGTTAAGCATGAGTCTACCTGGTAGCGTCCAACTTGCGTGTGCTTTTTCTTTTTGGCGCCACAAACTGGCGAAAAGTATCGGCAAACAGGCTCGGAGATTTGTCGGAGGTTTGAAGGCGGTTAGGTTGGGTGGGTGGTAGTTGGGTTTGGAGGAATTAGTTGATGTTTAGTTGGAGGTGAGTGTGTAGAAGTTGTCGATAGGGGGTTATAGAGGGTAATTTGAAATAGAGAAGAGAGAAAGATGTTCGGTATTACCTATTTGTGGCGTCTAACTAGTTATTTGAGTCCTTTATATAAATAGTGGCTGTTTGGAGCAGAATGCAAGTGTTCTTCAGAAGTCCACTTGTTGGGACATTACTTAACATTTACTTCATAGTTCAGGGTAGGAGCCTATGGATCATAAGAGCAAAAAAATGGTGGATTAAAAGATGTATTTCATAGAGAGTAACATGTCACTGGATAGTTACTGGCTCAATTGAGAAGGTTTCGTTTTATTTAACGCTTTTTGATGCTTCTGCCTGCTATAATGACCAGTTCTAGTTTCTTCCGATATGTACAGTTGGTTAAATGAGACTTGAAGACTAAGAAATCAAGCCAGATGTTACTAGGACGTTCTTCCTCGTGTATATGAAGCAGCTATTCATTCATTGGTGCTGCATTAGCACCTCTTCCTCTTTGCCTGTTATATATGGCTCATCAGCCAAGTCATATACACATCCTTGCCAGCTGAGAGATAACACGAGATACATATCTAATACCGGCTACTAAGAGGTCAAGTATTGTCCAGTCAACTTTTCGAAGCTTTTGAGGTATTTCCATAATGACATGTTGTCTATTTCTCATTTCTAATGCTCACTATCTCCCATTGACCCCAACACTATCCCATGCCCTGTACAGAACATGGAACTTACTCTCTTGATTCACAGAGCATAATTCTGAGATATCCTCTTTCAACTATACTTCTACAGTTATAATCTGTATAACCCGACTGGAGTCTCATTTGCTTGCTCTTTTTTCTGTTTTAGCTGCTATTAATCGACTTATTCCTGGGCTTGAGTTGTGGGTTTCCGTTAAACTGACTGATAAAACAGAGATATACGGTAGGGATGGAAATCAAGAACAAAAGGAGGCAGTTACACATTTATTCATAGCCATTAAAAACACTGTTAGGCTTTCATTCTGTCTATTTTCATCTTTCCATCATCGATACATCGGCATATCCACAGGCCTAGTTGTATGTTTTCTCCTCCTAGAAAAGAAACAAGTGAAGCATCAGTACTCCTTTGGCCACTACAAGTAATAGAAGTGGCCATTTGTACTATTATTGCTATTTGGACAGCGCTATAGCTTTTGCATCTTGTATTTCAGCTTTTACTCCCCAACTAATCAACTTTTCACTTCTCATATATTAGCTAATAGCGGTGCTCACTGAAGAAAGAAATAGGAGACATAATTACTAGCTAGATACATCCATAAGTTGAAATATGCATACTTTTAGTGATTCTAAGCAATACGAAGAGGTCTTATCACTTCATTGCAGCTTTTATTCTTTCACTTGTTACATTTCAACGGCTACATTTTATGCTCATTCATTGAGGTTGATAGAAGACAGTAATACACGGTACTGGTAGATAAGTGCCAGATTAAAGTACTTGGCTGCATAACACTAGCTGAATAAACCTTCTGAAAGGCTTATACCTACCTATTTCAACTTTTCTTAATCATTAATCAGATTCTCCCTTTTTCTCTCAGCTAAAGGAGTTCAGAAGTGCAAAATATTGAACAAGTTTATACTATGTACAAGAATTAATGATCCAATATGTATTCCTGGCTCATTTAAACGTTCTCAGCATTCTATTCTTCTTTGTTATAGCTTTTTTTCAACATTTATCAAGTTGTATCATCCATGCTCTTATTGTATGTGCTGTTCTTATGCTGAAAAACAGATAGTAGGCACACCTTAAACTCATACAAGAAAGATAATAAGTTGAAATTGCAAGCTTGTAACAACCGAATGTCTGCTCTGTATTCTCACTTGTAATTGTCTATATATATTACACATCCCTCAGTTCAACTATACAGGCTTGCTGTACTTGGCTCGAGAAGAGACAGTTTTCACACTTCAAAAGTTGTATATAGCAGCAGAATATGAATTGAAAGATGGTTTGAGTCTCAGTGATATTCTTCAGCACTCTTATCAGGTTCTGCATGATTTACTGCGCTGTGTTTACATCTTTAGGCGGCGATGGAGTAACTAGTAACTAGTAGTTATTACCAGACGGTACCAAAGCAGAAAATTTACCACATTCTAGGCATGGAACGTAGTTGAATGAAGATTCTTTAACATAATGACCATCCCATCACTGAAATAGTCTCTTGGTTGTTTATCAACTGGGATATCTCCAGTTCTTTACTTCACATTATTCAGCAAGCTAGCGTAATGGAGTATTTGAGCGAAAAAAGTTGTAATACAAAGACTCCTAGCTCTAGTGAAGCAGGTCAGCTGCTATACACCCAGAATAACAACTGGATAGGTCAACTCCTACTTCCTATATTACATACAAGTACATCTGTCAAACTTCACTTCTTAAGATGTGACCATATAAAGTACTATCAAGTCATTTTCTTCCCAAAGACCTCAATCTCAGCAACAATTATAACCAGGGGCAATATAACACACTCCAAATAGCACAAGCCCTCGCGTATCTGAAATATTCATCTTTTTGGTAGTTATCACGATTTACCGCCTATTTTCACTTTGATAATCCACTCAATTCCACTAAATATCCCCATAAACAAGTCCCTCATGTACTATAAAAGAATGACAACAGCCAGTGAATAGCAAGAACAAATCCAACGTCAACTATTTCGCCTCTATCGTCACGTGACTATCCTCCTCCACTCTTCTCCCATTTGCCACTTTGTTCTCCCATTTCGGTGGCGTGCGTTTGACATGCACCTCATCTGCATCATCTTAGCTACAATGGAGATCGAAATCTTTCGTTGCCAAATTCTCCACCATGCGACACTACAGACATCGACAAGCGGTGACGGGTTCGGGAGAGGTTCGAGGCCCGAATTCAGCTCTCACCGAGTTCCTCAAAGAGCAGGGTATCACTCGAAGACGAGATGAACCTGAGGAAGAAGAGGTGGTTCCCCAAGTAGGAGACCAGGGAGAAACTACTCAAACTGCTATAGAAGTTTCTGATGGAGGAGATGCTGAGTCATCTGACTCTAGTGCAGATGAAGAGGATCCGGATATTCTGCGGATTCGAAATCTGGCTAGAAGAAAACGAAACTGGGACGAGTCTGAAGATGATCCTGATATGACTTCTGAAGAAGAAGTAAAGGGAGTCAAGAACCCTGGTCAGAGTGATACTTGTGCTGTGTGCGGTACGATTTTTGTGGTGACTGCCTTCTCTCGAAACCACAAGAATGATGCTCTAAAACTGCTCTGTTATGAGTGTACACAGGAAGAGGTGAAGAAGGAGAAGGAAGCCAAGAAACGAGATCATACGCTTAGAAAGTTGCGAAAGAAGCAGGCCGAGGCTTTGCTTGATCAGAAACAGTACATTCGAGTGCCCAAACTGCAGGATATGTGCATCACTCTGATTACCACTCATATTGATGATGTTGAAGCTCTGGGAGATATTGGTGGAGAAAACAAGAACAAAATCAGTCGAATTTTGTCGAGAAATCGAAGACTCGACTCTGAAACAATGAAGTTCTTCTTCGATACCAATCTCAAAAGTCTTGAGTTCTGGGATTGCTCCAATATCGATTCTGATTCGCTTAGAATGATTGGTTCCTTCTGTCCTAACCTTGAAGAGTTGGTATTGGGTATGTGTGGACGATTGAAGAAGGCAGATTTGCTGTATCTCGGTGAGAAACTGAAATCTCTCACTTCTCTCTACATTGATGGAGCCTTTTTAATTTCAGGAGATACTTGGAATGACTTCTTTGATATGGTAGGAGCAGGTTTGAAGGAACTGACTATCAAAAACAGTCACCGAATCTCCTCAGAAAACATTGTCTACATGTGTGAAAAGTGCCCTGGACTGGAGAAACTCGTTCTCAGTCGTCTAGAAGGATGTACTGATCCTATGGGTTATGAAATGGCTGCTTTGACTCTTGGTAATCTTAGAGAGATTGAAATCAGCCATCCCCAAGACGAATCTCTGGTCTCTGACAATCTCATTTCAGGTCTGGTGTCTACCTGTGGACCTCAGCTCAGAAGTATGAACTTTGATGGCTGTTCTGCCCTTACTGATGTGTCTCTATCTACCATTAGAGCATGTACTGCTTTGGAATCTCTGTCTCTGAGTCACGTGGACCAGCTCACAGATAACGGAGTAGCCTCGTTATTCTACCAGTGGGAAAACCCTGGCCTGATGGAGATTAATATGCGCAAGTGTATTGCTCTAGGAGACGATTCCTTCCGAGTCTTGGTAGACAACTCAGGACCCACTTTGAAGAGTATAAGTGTGAACTCCTGGGCTGAAATCAGTGTGGAGACGCTCAGAACAGTGTGCAAGAGTCTTCCTGGATTGCAGGATATTGATATGGGTTTTTGCAAGGGCATTAATGACGAGTGTGTGGAGTTGTTGGTGGAAAATTGTCCTCTACTGCAGAAAGTGGAAGTGTATGGAGATCCAGGAGTGACGGAAAAGTGCAAGGTCGGAGAGAATGTCAAGTTGATTGGACGGATGAGTGATGTTGTGTGAGCGAAACACGAGCGAAACACAAGCGAAGCGAGTGTTTGTTACGTGATGGTCGTTGTATAATTGACATGTGCTCATTTTTTATAAATGATCTTCGACATCACGAAAGAATCTCTCGTTTTTTGAATTTTCCTTTCACCCTTCTCTTCTCTACCTGTCCGTTATACGGCCCCACTA
Organism: Yarrowia porcina; assembly: GCA_900519025.1. Classification (NCBI taxonomy): domain Eukaryota; kingdom Fungi; phylum Ascomycota; class Dipodascomycetes; order Dipodascales; genus Yarrowia; species Yarrowia porcina. Next base: position 146,780 of record ULGT01000005.1, read on the forward strand.
ACCATTATTTTATGTATATATTACTATTTGTTTCTTTGTCGCCAAATTACGAGTGAGTAGATAGGGGTATTCATCCTCATTCGCTCACAATTTCTTTTAGTAGTTTTCTTTTCGTGCATATACCCCTTATCAACAATGACAGAATATATAGATAATGGGATATAGATACATTGAGTCATTGTACGTTCGGAATGACTCGCTGCGCTCGTTCATTCCAGCTGCTTCGTCCAATCATACTTGTCCCACTTTTTGTCAAACTTCTCTCTCTTCTCTTTATCCTGTCCCCAAGTGACTTTTCTCTTTGCCAACTCCACGGGACACCTCAACAGTCCTGCAATCACCTCACGTGCAAACCTATCTTCCTTGGGCCACATCTTTTCATCCTCCACAATATGTCCCACTCCTCCATCTATAGTCAACCACACATGAACATAAGGAGCCTCTTTGGCTATCGAAGTCTGGAACCCCAGTTTTCCCTTTCCACCTGTCTGAATCACTTTTCGATGCTGACTCCACTCTGTATCTGACGTCAAAAACGCTTCCTGAAAGAAAGGACTGATATCATTGGTCAATTCCAAAGGGATAGGAATACACACAATATGAGCATGTCCATAAAGCCAAGGACGAGCAGCATTCTCGTAGAAACACACTCCAAGACCCATAGACATGTACATGACAGCCAGACACTTTTGAAAGTTGCGAATCTCCTCCCATTCATCTGAATCACACTCAAGAGTGTTTTTATGATGAGCAATAGGAACAATAACAGCAGAATAAGCAGCTAATTCAGGAGAAGGAGAAATGGAGAGGTATACACGTGTTCCGGTACTGATCACAGACGTGTTGGGAGCCCGATCTTCAGCACACAAGTCACAGGTATCCAAAACTTTGGTCATTTTCTGAACTTGCGAAATCGCCATGTTTTTCAAATCAATCTGTTTCTTGGAAACAAGAGAAGCCAGACGAGAAGAGTTGTCGTCAGCGTAATCGTTATCGGTGGAGAAATTCTTGTCACGTGAAATTGTCTCGGCAGCACGTGATGAAGCGTTTCCAACATGATTCAAACGCCGTTCCTCAGCAACCATCTCTGCAATAGTCATATCTTCAGGGTTGGAAGAGGTAGGACCCATCATTTGAGTATCCATAGCTGTTAAAACGACAGGCTTCGAGTTGGATGACTCAGCTACATCTTCCGTAGCTTCCTCTTCATCCTCCTCATCTTCTTCCTCCTCTTCACTCTTCTTAGCTTGCAACTTTCTTCTCAAATCATCAGCAATCTGCTTATTAAGACTGTTGATTTCTTCTGACCGAGACATGGGGGCGGTATCAGTGGTCACGTGACTCGAATCAGGTGCCTTAATATTTTCCTCCTCCTCATCTGATTCATCAATAACCCATTGTCCAGAAGATGTAGGTTCATCAGTTGGCTTATCTTCACTGTCCCGTTCACGTGACCTGTTACGAGGTCTATCGTCCCGACTTCTCCTCCCACGTGACCGTTCTCTGTACCTATCACGTGACCCCTCTCGATCTCTATGTCTCCTTCTTCTCTCTCGACTTCTAGATCTATCTCTAGTAGACCGACTAGATCTGCTTGACCTACTGGATCTATGTCCATCTGACCTATCGGATCTTTCGGAACGTTCTGACCGGTCAGATCGATCGGATCTGTGTCTTCTAGAGTGTCTGGAAGAAGATTCTCTGTGGGAAGAGTCTCTATGAGAATCTCTATGTCGTCTCGAAGAAGAGTGTCTGTCGTATTTGTCGTCTGGGCGGTCACGTGATGTTTCTGTGTGTTCATGTGATGATTCTGTATGTTCACGTGACTCGCGGGTGTCGTTTCGCCTCTCTGATTCGCTCATTTCAGCTCACTAACAGTGTATCGTCAAATGGTGATGAAATTCAGAAGGCTGGATTTTAGTTGCATGAATTTATGCAGGACGTGCATGAGGTGGGAATGAGGAAGGGGAGTAGAGAAAGATGTTGACGATAAAGAGGTATAAGAAGTATAATTTGATACAAAGAAGCTACCCCAGATTCTTCAATGGATGTGATAAGTGTTTTACGGCTTTCTTTTAGTCTTTTTGTAAGTTATTTTGGCTATTTACAGCCACACTTCAAACTCTTATTTACTTAGATGTTACTTAGGATTACTTAGGAAGACATTCTATGAGAGACTGGAGGGTGTGTTAAACTCGATGTAAAACTTACCAGACTTTCTGAAAAAAGGAAGATCATATATTTATGCTTGCTGTAACTACTCTGTATTATTTGTTGCTTATATCTAGTCTTATTACAAGTTCTGTACTACTCACTAGACTCCCTCTTCCTTCCCACATCAACTAACTCTACTCACTTGCCTAAAGCTTGTCTCCAGAAAAATATCATCATCACTTCACCACTTGTATCTCAAAATGGCACCCAGATACTGGTGTAAAGTGTGTGCTGTGTTTGTCACGGACACCACGTTCGAGCGGAAAGTGCATGAAGAAACCGCCAAACACAAATCTGCGTGGAAACAGCATCTTCGAGGCCTGTATCAAAACAGCAAGGAGGAGAATCTGAAAAAAGATGATCTTGAGCGAGAAATGGCAGATATTAGGAAAAGGGTGGCTCAGGAGGGTTACGGAGGTGGAGAACAGGATGGCAGCGAAAAAACGGACTCGATAGCTCCTCCGGTCATGCCTAAAAAGACGTTTTACGATAAAGTGGAGGAGAAGAAGACAGAGGAGAAAAAGAAGCCAGTTATTGACTCAAATACAGGTACTGGAGTCTGGGAGAGTGTTCAAATGCTTCCTCCTCCTGCTCCTCCGTCAGCTGACGACTCTGAGGGTGTTTCTGACTATGTTATAAGCGCTTCAAAGAAAGCTCAAAAGGTGAATGATATGGAGACCAAGAGATGGAAGATCCAAGAGAAACAGATTGAAGATGACGATGATCTGGTGCTTAACAAGAAGAGAAAGCTGGATAAGGAGAGAGAGGGAATCAAGGTGGAATTGAAGCCGGAAGTGAAGCAAGAAGAGATGAAGAAGGAAGAAGGAGAAACAGAGAGTGGAGGAAGCATGTTCAAGAGAAAAAAGAAGAAGGTGAAGAGTTAGAGGGGACTTGGGGAGTGTGGGAGCTTCTTTCTAGCGGTCCCTTCCGCTTGAACATGGGTATTTATTGATACTTGGTTCTGTTGGTCATTTGGCAGATCTGCAAGGGCTTCAAAAAAAGAAAGGAAAGACGCTGAGGTGTCATCCATGGTGAATTGACGTTCTTCATCTCTATCTTCAGCTAGCTTAACCTGTCTCTTCTCTTTGGATGGTTATACGGTATTATGGGTCTGTGCGAATGTTGTTCCTGTGTATTTTGTGGGTCAACAAGAGACTCGAAAGCCAATGAGTGAGTCCACTATGTATAGTGCGGTCGACTAAATCTCATGAAGTGCCTTGCGAGGTTCAATTGTGCAAGAGTCTCCCCATATCGCAACTCCTGTGAATCCAAGAAAGGAAGTCCTGCTAAAACTGTTAGAGAAACAGTCGAAGGTACTTGAACCAAATCTTTAGCTCTCTGCGACCCATTTTACTACTCTGGAGCATTTGTTTCTTCTCCTATATTGTCCTTGGCAAGGATGACCATCATTATAGAGGACTCGATATCTGCTTCCTGTAGGGTATGGAGGGTACAGAGAAATTGTATAGTAAATTCACACAGTAATGAAGCTATAGGGAAGCTTCGTACCACAGGCTTGTTCTATCGCTCTTTTATCCATTCGTATGAAGCTTCTGGTGTCGCTAATACCTCTTCCAATCATGGAGATGGTAAGTGGACTGGGAGTTGGGGGAGGGGGTTCAGTAATTAGGACAAAAGAATATAAAATAATACCCCATGTGCTGCTTGTGAGACTCCATACTGCTTTGATAGTCATTCGGTGCTATAGACCTCTCGTCTGCTCTACTTCTTTCAATTATTTACAACTATCGTACCTCTACGTCCGCCTACTGTTGATCTAACTTGAATTTATCGCTATAAAACACTACAAAATATAAGAGACTAGTGAATTGAAATATTTAGGCCATCCTCAACTGTCTGAGTAGCTCCTTGTGTCTTGATTAGTCTTATTTTCTTATAAAACAACTAATTCTCACTTCAGATTTATTCCTCTTGACAAATGTACATCATAGAAAGGATAATGACTGTAATAACTTGAAGATATACGTAAAAATGCAGTTTTTGCCTTCTTTAGGCTATTCTTAATACTGCGGGCCTCTTAGTTTGATTAATTTCACCTTTTACCCCTCAATATATCGAGATGTACAAGTTCTCTATTTCGTCTCTGCATGAGTGAAACTGACAGAGTAGAAGTAAACGTTGTGTTGATATTTCCGCGGCAAATTTAAGAGATCTATCGCATACTGTTGGTTATGAGGAAGGTCATAATTCTTTTTGTTCTCTCCATTTCAACTTTTCTCGGTCATTGATTCAGATTTCCAAGTCTCAGGTTTGTCTCGCATTGTTGGTGCTCACATAACTGAGATAAATGGATAGTAATATTCAGTCATGTTAACAAAATAGAGTGCTGTGTTTAATATCAGCCTTTATTCTTGTCTTTTAGCAGTTTCTACGACTTGTTTCTAACTTTTCTTCTTCAATATTGAAGTTCTCCTCTCCCAGGCTCTTGCTTCTCTTGCTGTGATGTTGACAGGATAGAGCTTTTGAGTGGTAAATACATACCGGCAGTATCAATACATCTGTTTCTAGCAATGATAATTGAAACTTTTTCTCTGGGTGTTGATCTCTGCTTCGGGTCTTCTTTTCTTGCTTCCCTATATGACTTATTCCTTCAGCTCTCTCCCACTGATCCATACTGCTAACAACTAGGAATACCGTAGCACCAATATACAATCGGTGGTAACAGTTTCCAATTAAGCATTCCATATTTAAAGGCAGTGCAGTGCCCTTTTTCCTACTTGGTTTCAACTTTTCTTCGTCATGTAATCGATATGTCTCTACGTCCACGTTTCTCAATCGTTGAAGCTCACAGTACAGGCTGAAATACTGTTGTAAAACAAATTAGGGACACCAAGAGATAATCCGCTACCTACCTATAAGCCTCAAAAACGTTTAAGGTCGTCTTCAATTCGTTATACTAGCTTCCTTCCCAAATTATTTATGCCCCCAAGTCTTAAGTACCTCCCATACATAATGCCAACACAACCGAGAGAACAAAGTAAAGGTATTGGCCAGTAATCATGGGAAGTGTTCAAATATCTAAAAGTAACTGTTAATAACATCAGGACTGTATCTCACTACACATTTTCAGCTTTTATTCTACAAATTAACGACTTGGGAAGTCTCCTACGTAATCTACTCATCAATGTCACTGCCGCAACAGTGGTTATATAACAGAAAACCGTAGGGAGGAAGATGGGAGGAAGATGGAAAGTAGTCATTTGCAATGAATTAATCTATTCTATACTCTGGGCTAATTGATTTGTTTCCATTCAAGTTTCTTCGCTATTTATTCAACTTACATTCCTGCACCTGTATATTTGCTCTCACTTAAAGATACTCACAACAGGAGAATAAGACCATGTATTAAGCCAGTTAAAACCTGAGAAAACGTAAAAGCACAGTTAACGCGTGGTTGTTGTCCAGGGTCTTCTCCTCTACTTCATTTCAAATTTCTCGTATCAACATGAGAGTTTTCCACAGCCCTAGTGGTGACAACTGGAGAAACTATAGCTATAAAAAACTATAGATGTAGGGAGAAGTTGTTAACTTGACATTTGACGTGTAAGAAGTTTCTTGGTCTTCTTATTCTACTTCTTTCCAGCTTTTTATCTTCATTTAATCGAATTAACCCTAGTTATTTGATTCGTCTTGAATGATGAAGTTCACTAACACGAATAAATACACTAAGAAGACACAATTAGACAACAATTAACTGTCAATACTTTAGTATCACCTACATACAGCAGCTTGGGTCACTTTTCTTACTTCAATACAGATTATCCAATCAATTTATCGATGTATTTCTGGTGATGACCTTGACCTTTCTACAGCGAGGCTCTCAGAACCAAGGTAAATTCAGAAATAGCAGTTATAAATAGAAGTTCAAAGAGTTGGTTCACACGATACAAGCCTTGCCATTGATTTCGGCTTCTTAACTTACTTCATTTCAACTTATTTTGTATTTATATCGAGTTATTCGAGGTTTGATTATTGCCTCCCCATCCCTGATGCCAGCATTGAAGAGATGATTGCAGTATTAGAGAGTGCTAGAAGCTGGGAGAAGTAACTACTCCTTTTAAACTAGAATTCTAAATATCCTGGGAGTTTGTTTACTTCCTATTTGAGGTTTTCTTTGCCATTCATGAGGTGTTCCTATCCCTGCCTTTTGTGCTCTTCACATAGGTAACGACAGAACAGAGAGAAATTCATGAAGAGTGAATGGTAGGGACAAATACAACAGACAAAACCCTTCTAGTAGATGTAATATATCCCATGCGCTCTTTATTCTTCTTCATTTCAGCTTTTGTTCTTTAACTTATCGACTCATATTAATAGCAGTTCAAGTTGTGGCCCACGGTCAAGGTGAGTACAAGGGTAAAACTGTTAAAAACCTACTCGACACCAGAGAAACTTGACAGTTGTCTATAAATAGCTCATGAACCAGCTTTTAACAACTTTTCTTCTCTCCTCTCAGGTTTTTTAAGAGATCTATCAAGTTATACAGACCCATTGCTTTGGCCTCCTTCCATGATTCCATGATAGTATGTAAAAGTAGAGAAATAACATGAAACTAATAGGAATTAGTAGCCAATTGTATATCAGTAGTCATAGAAAACGTCTGGGACTCTTCTTTTAAACAGTTTCAGCTTATATCTCTCCATTATCAAGTTTTACCTGCGCATGGTATTTGGTCTTTCCAAAAGATACTTTCAGAAGAGGTAGATAAAGCTGCGAAACTTGTCCTCTGCAAAGGGGTGTTGAACAAGACACAATAATGAGCCTTCTTAGTGCCAATTCTTAGTAATATTCTGCTTTTCTCTATGAGTTTTCAGACTCCAATGTTCAGCTCTCACATGTCTACCTTCATAACTTAGATAAAAGGATAATAATACGTACCAAGAACAGAAAAAGATAGTTCATGTCTACAAATGACCCCCAAAAGCTCTTTGGGTTTCTCATCCCTTTTATTTTCAGCTTTTATTCTTCAATTTACCCAATATCCCGGATCCTGAGTTTGTCCTTTCCATCCACGGTCTGCGGAACAGAGAGGAAAATAGAAGTAGTGGAATGCTAGAAACGGCATAAAAGACAATTAAGCATGCTGGTAGCTCAATAATTAATCCACGCTTTTTAAAATCATTGGCTTGCACTTTCATTTTTTACGAAACAGGATAATCCATTCCCCAAGCTATGTTCTTTTAATCCTAGTACTGACATATCGAGAGACAGCAGCTTTATCACACTTATAGTGATTGTTAGAAGTTTTTAGTATTATAATTGCACCTATTTAAATGGGGTAGACTTCTTCCCCTTAGACATTTCTAGTTTTATTCATCATTTAGTCTTCTTTCCTTACACCAACACTATGTCTCACTGTGTATGGATATCACAGAAGTGGGAAAATACCGTACTAAAACGTATATTGAGCACCGAAAAGTCGTTTGATACTTATTTTCGGGCTTTGAACGCCTTATGCAGCTCTTATAGTACTCCATTTCAGCTTTCTTCTCTATAAAGTAGTTATACCTAGTCCCAAGTTTCGTCCCCCTTCATGACGCCAACATAATGGCGAGAAATAGCAAAAAAAGCTATATCAGTGACAACTAAAGCTTTTCTGCTGCACTATTGCAGTAATCTTGATATGTCTGACATTTTGATTTACTTCATTTCAGCTTTTCTTCGTTAAATAGTGGACTTATCTCTACGCCTGCTTTGGGTCTCTGAGTCAGTGCCATCAGAACACGGATATAAAACAACTAGGTGTGCCAGGAACACCATGAAGCTATCTGTTAGCTTATTTTACCTGCAAGTAACGTCACTGGTCTCTCGTCTATCTTTATTTCATCTTATTGGTCTCGATTACTCGAGTTCTACCGAGTCTGTATTCATGAGACCCACAGAATAGAGGTAAATGGGCAGTAATATATATTTGAGACACCCCCGAAGTGATTATGTGAACAGTGTCAGCTGTCTGAGCACTCTAAAATGCTTCTTCTGTTTCATTCCAGCTTTTATATCTCGTATATCCGTTTATCCTCATGACAGCATTAGTCTCACAAAGTAAGTTGACTTGACGGAGATCAATTGCGAGAATCTTACATGCTGGGAACAAGACAATGTAATGAAACATCTACTAGTTGTCTTCAAGAGTACTGCGATACTCTTTGATCTCTTCATTTCAGCTTTCATTCGTCAAAATAACAAGTTATTCCTGAGTAAGATTCTTGCCTATCCATTCACGATACTTATAGGAAAAGAAAATGTAGTTGAAATATGAGCCAGAATGAATAGAGAGTAACTTATCGCACAATCGTGACCCACTTTCTCTATTGGCCGTTTTATTCTACTTCATTTCAGCTTTTCTTTGCTGTTTGTTCTAGTCATTCGAGGCTCTTAGTAGCCTCTCAAACCCAGGAACTTACAGAGCAGAGATGAAAATAGCAGTAGTATGAAGGAAGAACGAAAAGAAGTTGAAAGCTCTACAAAATTGGTTGTCGAGACTTTCTGAGTGTTTTTACATATTCCCTTGGCCTTTTTTTCCCATCTAATCGGGTTCTTATTACGCATGTGTTATGTCCCACCATATATACCGACTGAACAGAGATAAATACCTGGATATTGAGTACTTGAGACAAACAGAAGCAATCAATAGTCTAGTGGTAGCTATTATAGACATCAAGAGGCTTTCAAATCTCTCTATTTCATTTTTTTTCTTCATTTTATCCAGTTCTGCTCATGCACCATTTGGGTCTCTGCATTTATCATTCAAGGAAGAGAGGTGAATGGAGCAGGGAAACCTATGAGCAGTTAAACAGATGTTATTGGTAGAGTATAGTGACCACATTTAGTGTCCTGCTCTTCTCAATCAACTCTCATTCAACTTTTATTCGCCAAATAATCGACTTACCCTTAAGCCCTAATTTCTGGCAGTTATTGGTGTCTCCCAGAACGAGTAAAACTATAGTAATAAAACTCAGAGAATTCTAATAGAAGTATAATAGTCTACTACTAGCCGTCTCAAACGTGATTAACAGCTTTTACAACTTCCTTCCAGCTTTTATTCCCCAATAAACGGAGATGCCCCTCCAGCTATTATAGGTCTTCACTCTGAGACAGTGCAATAGAGATGTTGAGACAGATAAAAAATACTTGTAACAAAGAGAGGTTCTCGATTGATTAGCAGTGCTATGTCTAACCGTGACATATTACTCATGACAGTTCGCCCTTACTTATTTCTGCGAGTATCCCGATATAAGCTACCCCGATGTGAAAGCCGCAGCTAACAGAACAGGGGGATTAGACACCTGTGAACATCATGAGAAGGTAAAAAAGGTCAATATCATAGGATATACTGTCTGTATTATCATAGAGAGCTTCTTCTAGTCTCAAATAACTTTCATCGGCTGATATTTCAGTTATAAAGTTAGCTCTTCGATGTTAAGTACGAAGCAGCCGTCAGAACACAGAGACAAAGAGTAGCAAAAGGCCTAATAGAAACACTGCAAGGTCAGTTTGTCCTTTACCGTCTTGAGAGTGTGTCTAGCCACCTCACTACTTCATATACAACTTTTATTTATCATTTTAATCGAGTTATTGTTGAAATGAGAGCTCCTCATTTCCAGAGGGACATCCGTCCATGCTGATGCAGAATGCTCTGTGCGGACCCTCATAAGGGTGTGTAGACTCCTCTGACGAGTATCTCTGTTGAGATAGGAGTCTGGGTATCGGAACGCCCTCCAGTGAAGTGATGTGTAAGTCGTTAATGTATTTGTATATAAAGTTTCCATTATATTCAACAGTTATCGTAACCCCAGAATTGACCCTTCCCAGCTGAAGTAAGAACTCGATATCTGAGGATGCTACTCTTGAATTACTAGCAACAAATGGTTCATATCGTATCACTGCTCTTTCTCTCACTGCTAGTCAACGTTTTTTAGATTCAGTGGGTTCCAATGTCATTAATCCCTCTGCTGGTTGGCATCTTTGATGTCGAGATGAATTCAGGTGTGAGTTAACTCGATAAATCGAGGACTATAAGTAAACATGAAGCGATAGAAGAGCCCAATGCTAATATGTAGCCCTTTTTTCAAATAATGGTCCAGCTCTCTATGATTTTGGCTAATACTTATGTCGTATATCTCCCACATCTGTGTGTATCAATCATTAGAATGAATCTCAGACTTACGGGTATGCCAGTTAATTAGCGAAAAAAAGCTGAAATATAGTGCAATAAGTTGCTAAACATGTTACACTAGCTTATCTTGTGCGATTTAACTCTTCTGCCTTCAGTTTTATCATTACACGTTGCAGTAATGTCCTTTCTGTGAGCTCTCTCTTGAGGAGACCAGACCATAGCCTGGTGTAAGACGATGAATTGATGAAGAAAAGTTGAATACGAAAACAAACACACTTCCAAAACATTTTTATGACGGATAATACATAAATTTTCACTATCATTCAAAGCTGGTCTCCGTTATTACTGTTTTGTTGTCTATTCTTTCAACCGCAAGGGGAAACAGTCAAGCGCAAGGCGTAAGGGTTTAACGAAAAAAACTGATACGAATAAGAAAGAGCTGCTTATAATGTTCTCCATGCTGCTAGTGTGCACTGTGCCACTTCTTGTAGTCGTCTGTTTCTAATACTGCTACCTGTACCTCAGTTTGGCAAGTATCGTACCAGAGATAAAATGCAAACGAAAGAACAACATCGTAACTTGACGAACAAAAGTTGAATTTGGGTACTATAAGAGACTTATTATAACTTTTATGGCTTATAGTAGGTGTATGTCTACCTTGTGTTTCTCTGGTTTGCAATGCTGATATATATTTCCGTCTTCTGCGAGTATCAATGGGTAACAGAAAAATAGGATGTTAGGATTTTACGATTCGTGACGGAAAAAAGTTAAGAAGAGAAGGGGGAAAACGTCATGGTATTCAAAGACCGGTAATTACGCCATATCTCAGCATTTTCTTCAGGCAATATATGTTTGTGGCTCATTTACAGCAGTTCTGTTAGCATCATGAATAGAGGTTTAAAATTGTTAGGTTGAGACACCATGAGAATCGAAGAATAAGACGTGAAAAGAAGAGCGAGAGGTCACTTGTTCTAATAAATACAGTTGCTAATAAATATTGAGCAGCTCATAGATGTCTCTGCTGCATTTTTCAGCCTCATTTCTTACTTGTTTCATATCTTCGTGAACGCGCCTCTAGCCACGATTCGTATAACGTGCTAAATTGGATACTAAAAGCTGAAATCTAACACTCCAAAAGGCCATAGATACTTTTGATAGTTAGTTCTAGTTTTTCTACTCCTCTTATTGTCATTTTATGACAGTTAGTACCGGAAATGACTATATAGCCTCCATCTTAGAGAGACAACCAAAACCACGGGCTAAAATATTCTGTTTATTGGAAGAAGAGAAGCAACATAGAAGTACTGTAGAAGGACTGCTAATGGCTGCTAATATGAACTTTAGTAATAGCTGTTTACCTTTGGTTATCACTGGTACTGTGCTAGTCTCTTGTATGTGCCCCAATGAAGGAGGAATAAAACAAAGGCTGGAAAGAACCCGATTAAATGACAAAGAAAAGCTAAAATGAAGTAGAAAGATGTCGTCGTAATACTCTTGAAGACTATCAAAAGAGAATCCAGACCCCCTTGTGTCTCCAACGTGGGCTATTACTCTATCTATCCCTTTTCTTTTAGATTCGATGAACTTGACATTATGTAGACGTTTGGACAAATAGATAAAATAGCTAATAAAAGCTGAAATGAAGTATAAAAACACATTGTGGGTACTCAAACTGGTCTCTAGTGTGCTAAATCTCAATTTTACTGGCCCTCCGAACGTATTACTACCACAGATCTCAATTCTGTCAGCGTCATGGAACGGCACATATCAGGGGGCGGAATAACTTGATAATTCGAAGAACAAAAGATGAATGAGAAAACAAGAAGATGACCCAATCGTTCTTTATAGCTCCTGGTAGCTAAATGGTCTCATATTTCTGTATCAATGTCAGAATACTACTGTATTCTTCCTGTTTTGGGATCCACTTCGAGAAGGACAAAACACAAGCATCTGTAAAGGTTATCAACGATCGTAAATCGGGTTAAATGAAGTAGGTATTTGAGCCTTGGCACTCTATCAGCGTAATTGTTGCAATCTAAAACTTCTTGTAACTACTGGTTCTTAGTTGCATCGTACTTTCTCGTATTTGTAAGCTGCACATGTTGAGAGGCACAACTCGAAGCATGAGAAGACTTATAAAGAGTGAAGAAAAGTTGAAATGAAGTAAGAATAAGTGACTAGACTTCTTACCTGGACTCTATAGTTCACTTTTTGTCTTATTTCGCAGTTTTTTCATAATACTGATAGCTTTACGACACATTTATCACCATACCAGTTGGAGACAGAAAGTAGGATTGGTGTAAGTCAATAAATACTGACCAAAAAGCTGAAATACAGAGATTAAAAGATCTACAAAGCCGTTTGGCACTATTTATAGCTTGTATTTAACTACCTCTCATCACTAGTACGTTTTGTTCCTGTATTTCTCGCTGTTCTGTCATCACCTTCGATGTAGCAGTATGTTGACGCAGGGCAAACTCGGTTAAAAAGTAAAGAAAAGTTGAAACAGAGCAAGATAAAAAGCCCATTGCATCCATTTAGTTATTATGTGCATTTTATAACTTGTTTTCGTTGCAACTATCCAATAATAATGTGTATTCCCTTGATCGATCGATAATTCAGATGTTGAGACAAATGCTGCGGAAAAATAACTGGCTAATTCGAAGGAAAAAAGCTGAAAAGAATAAGTGTACAAGACTGGGAATATCCATAACTCTTGGTGAATGAGTCCCATGCTATTGTTTTGCTGTTAACATCTTTCTATGGAACATAAGCGTCTGCGCTGTGGAGATGGGTGTACATGCTATAAATCCCCTCTGGTATAACTCGATAAAAAGACAGTAGTAAGATCTAATGAAAAAATATGAGAGACTAGAAACGTTTATTACCTCTATCAAAACACAATAGGCAACTTTAGAATATCCCTTGCTTACATATATGCTCCATTCACCTCTGTATTATGAAGATCATCGACTGGGAGATAAAATGCATGTGGGTATAGCTCCGCTAATCGACGAATAAAAGTTGAAAAGAAATAACTGGAAAGCTGAAAGACGTTTAGACAGTTGGTGTTATTAAAATGAACATTTTTAGTTGTCTCTTCTGCACTTTCTATACTGTACATCTCTCTGACACGTAAACATCATGGATGGCACGTCGAAGCAAGGACTTGGAGCCCCAGTTAAATACGTAGGAAGCTGGGATTATGTCTTTAAACAGTTTTAAGAGCTCATGAACGCATTCAATTTGCAACAGCAGCTTTTGGTCCTAGTAGTAAGCAATATTCTCCCTTTTCTGGGAGCCTCATTAATTGAAACACACACTGTAGATTCGGGATCAGTTAAATGACGCATAAAAGTTGAAATGACCTGAGAGAAGAGTCATTAGACGTCTTTCTTAGTTTAAATGTCTATTTAATAGCTTTTGGCGGGCCCTAAAGGTATCTTGAAACTACGGTTTCACCTAGGGTGTGGGTTTATAGGTTAGAATCTCGTCTAGGAGCACAAGAAAAGTACTATAGACGTGGAATAAAATTAGTGAGACCTACATCGAGCTATTCAAGTGTTGCTTTTGCTTTCTTTTTGCCTGTGGTATGTTTTTAATGCTATATTTCTCTCTGTTGTGTAGGCCTAAATGGAAAGACAATACCCTGGCTAGAGATTAAATCGATAAATTGGAGAATACAAGCCGAAGATAAGGAAAAAAGCGACTTGTGGCGTTCTTTGTCCCACTAGTATGCTATTGTTTCTCTCTTCATGTTTCTTATGTGGAGCACTACTCTCATCCACGCTCTATGTCTGTCGGGTTGACAGGCAAGTCTTCAGCTATGAAATTACCTGACTTTCTTGCAAAGAAAAGCTGAAAAAGAGGGAAACAAAGTGTCTATAGTATTTTTCTAACCGCTCCAGTGCGGCTGACATCTTTCTGCTGTAGTTGGAAAGCTCTATTAACCCATTCACCTCTGTTGTTTGGTTATAAAGGAGGGAGGTCAGAGTCGCAGTTTCGCATAAATCCATAATTGGAGGGATATAAGTTGAAATGGACAAAGGAAAGAAGTCAAAAATGTTTTTAGACTTCATTAGTATATTTCTAAGCAGCTCTTAGTGTCCCATAGCAGTTTCTGCTGTGAATACTTGCTATGTCAGTAACTGGAGTTTAGAGCCAAAATCCGTGTCGAGGAATAATCCGATTTAATGGCAGAGAAAAGATGAAACAAGGCCAGAAAGAGTGGTCAGGATATTTACCCAGCCTTTTTGGTGTGTTATTCTACTCTTGTTTTCTGTGAGTCTGTGTTTCTCTTACATTTAACTCTGTTGTAAGTATTACATTTAAAAGACAAAGTAGGTCGCAGGCCAAAATGGATATTTTGAGAATAATAACTTGAAATGAGTATGTGTGACTTGTTAGACACACGCAATGTAAGTATGGGTACGGGTTTATTTAGCTCTTCTTGTCTTGCTATGTGACATTGCTGTAATAATTCTGTTCCGTGGGCAACTCAATGGAGGGACGAAATGCAAGCGAAGAAATACTCGGTAAATAGATAATTAAAAAAACAAATGATGTACAATGATGTGCTAATTATAACTCTACTGTTCTCTATATACTTCCCAGTGCTTTTGAATATTTATTGTGTCCCTACTACCTGTACTCTACTTCTTTCTGTTCTCTGAGATCGTAGTCAGCTAACCGAATTGTAGATCGAGCAACTGTTGATTAAAAACTGAAATCAAGTGGTGTAAGATGCCCATGTTACTTCTGTAGTATACGAGATACGAATGGCAACTTGTTCTTGTGACTAAAGTTATATTTGAACTATTAAATTTCCATCCGTAGCACTATCGGGTGCAACCTCAGTAGACAACACAGCCCAGCAACGAGCTATAGAAGCTGTCCATAATTATGAGAAGTGGTACACTGTGCTAGTCAACCCATATCAGTGCTATACAATTTTTGATTCATTTCATATTAATTCTTTCTATCGCACTTAATCGAGTTCTTTGTCAGCTACATGTAGTCTTCAGCCTATCAGGATTTCAGAAGAGAGTTTCACAATAGAAAAAGATACTAGCTTCAATAAGAAGCTGTCAGTTGGGCAATTTTGGCTAGCCAGAACATCCAATTTCATTTTTCGTTCCTATAGATCACTTCAACCTCCCAGTGTGACGTTATATCAGTTCATGAATTTTGTCTTTCCACTTTCAGAATAGACATTAGTCGCAGTAATACAAATTAAGTACTACTGTCCAAATGTGTTTGGTAACTCATATTCATCCTAAAAAATGTGACTAAACTCTTTTTCTCCTCGATTTCAAATTATGTTCGTCGAATTATCGCTTTACTCCTACGCAAAGATTTTGGACTCCCCTACGTTGTGATGAGAAGAGAGGAATAGCTAAATAAGAAGCCTATAACTGTGTATCAACAGCTAGAAGCATTGTCATAACACTTTTTATGTACCTCATTTCAGTTTATTGTGTCCAATTTTTCGAGTTCTTCAATTATTGCACTATACATATTATCTCTGTCTGATGTAGACAGAGGAGAGTAATATGGTAATATCATCCACCAGGTCAATCTATAAAAAGAAGTTTGCTCACAGATGGCCACCGGTAGTGGCAGTGCTGTATACCTCTTATCTTGACTCTCCTTAGCTTTTCTTCATCAATTGATCGAGTTCTCTCTACACCTGAATTTCATCTCCCATGACGTACTGCGAAAAGAGATTTAAGCGATAGCAAACTACAAAATAACAACAATAAGGTCCCAAAAATCTACTGAGAGCTTTGAATGACTTTATGCAACTCTTCTCCATGTTCATTTCAATTTTTTTTCTTCCTTTCTTCGGGTTATCCTATGTCCTGATATGTGTATCTGCATCATGTCTACATAACAGGGATGTATATCAGTTTCAAACATACCAGAGGCAACAAAAAGAAAAATAAGACACTGCAGTAGCCTACAAAACATTACTTGGCTCTTATCATAAGTCGTTTGTGCTTTTCTTGTTTCACTACACGAGTTTCCAATCCCTACAGTCTTCGCTAGTCATAGTGCCGAAATCTCTTACATACATCATTTGATAGCAAGAAGATTTCTACTATACACATATATCTTTTTTTTCTCTATTACTAGGTGTCACTCTGCAACGTTATCTCGCTCTTCATGTCTATTTTAGTTGGTTGTTTAATCAACTTACTCCATCGTCCCCCTTATGCTCTCAATCGCTGCCGCCGAGGAAAGGGGGAGAAATACTGTAGCAGAGATTGTAGAGAAATGAGAAGTAGTCAAAACTGGTCTAGAGATATTCTAGTACAATTTCCATCTTTTACTCTACTTCATTTCAGCTTTCCTATGTCATTTTTTCAGGTTACCACATGTCCCAAGTTTCGTCTTTCGGTAGTTCCTGGAAGATCAGAGGTATTCTAGCATATATGTTTACCAGTTGTGGCTAATCGTGGAAATTTACACAATAAAAGTCGCTTGAACATAATTGGAGTACCGGCATCTTTATCCTTTATTTCTACTTTGTATCTGCTGTCTTGTCGATGTACCGTTGTGCCACTTTAGTACCGGTACCTCAATAGTAGAAGGGCACATAAGAACAAGAAGATATTCAGTGTGCGAGTATTAACAGCAATGATAAATAGTCAGCTACATTTTATTGGTCACTTAAAACGTTATGAGACTCTTATCGTACTTCCTCATAGTTTTTTGCGTCAAAAAAGCAACTTCTCTCATGCCTTGAATTCCATCTCTATCTTGTTCCCTACGAAACCAAGTCATAGTAACAATAGTACTGTAACTACCAGAAACTATCGGAAATTAACAGTCTAAAATAATTAAATGTCAAAATTTACTGGGTGTCTTCTTCTGCTACAAAACATCATGGTTCCCATTCGTTACAAACAATCGATATCAATGCTGCCATTCTTGATTACACAACAGACAGAAATGCTGCAATAAAACCATCTAGTTCTATCCAGAAGTTGTCAGTCCCCTTTTTGTAGTCTTCAATACCCTTATTAGCACATTCTTTTACTCTGTTTCAGCTTTGCTCTGTCATTATACTTTCTACTCATACTCCTACAATAAGGATCCATACCAGATGCTGAGAGAAGAGGGGCTAAAGCAGTAAAAATCTAGCCGAGCGGCAACTAATACTTTCAATATATCTATCAAGACAATAAGAAACATTGCAGCTTCCTCATTTTATCTTCATTCAACTTTCCTGTCTTCAATCATCAAGTTATTCGAGTCCATAGTAACTGTCTCTAATATGGTGCTGACAGAAGGGAGTTAAGTGACGTTGAGGCTTATACCGACGGAAATGACGACTGTGGACTCATTAATACTAGCTTTATAAACATTTATGATCTTACTTTAACCCCCTATTGGCTTATATCCGTTATTGAAAAGACTTAACCCTACGACTCCATTTCCCCCAACCGTTGACTCTTACGAAACAGAGATACTATGGTATTAACATCACTCATTAACTACAATGAGTACTTAAAATCTCTCTAATAGCTTTCAAGAAGACTGGGGTGCTTCTATATCTCTCTATTTCAACTTTTCCTCTTCCATTAATAGACCTATACTATCCATGAATTATTCTCAGAATCTGTCAAAAGGACATGAATTAATGTAGCAATCTTTTGCATCAGCTAGACTTGAAGTAGCCTGTAAAGTAGATACGCATAGACAGATGTCTCGAGCACTTTATCTTGCTTCATTTCAACTTTTGTGTGTCATTGGTTCAAGTCATACCAGAACTGGCTTTTGCCTTTTATTCCATATGAACCCAACAGGGGTGAATATTTCAGCAGTACATACCAGAGACAATAAAAGGGAACGTGACCTTTTCCAATGAGTGTAAGAAACTTATTCATTCTCGCAAATGGTCTATTTTCAGGTTTTATTCTCCAGTTTGCCGAGTTATCCTAGGTCCTCAATCTTCCTTTGGCATCCGTGGTGATAATAGAACGGAGAGAATTGGAGAAAATAATATGTCAGGAACGACATAAGAGCAAATGTGACACAATGATACCATACCAAGCTTTTTATGCTGTTTATTCTACCTCATTATTACTTTTCTGCTTCCCACTCGAGATATTCCAGCTATAAGCTATTTCCCAGTGGTTATCGTATGACGGATCGATGAACCATGGCGTAAATATGCATCAGGTGCTGCCTAAAAGCTGCCAACTGAGCATATGGGCCTGAATAGCTGCTATGGATATCTTTTCCTACTTCACTTCTAGTTTTCTTGGTCACTTGATGCTCTAATGCCTTCGTCCACATTATCGCCCCGTCCCTGAACATTAGAGAACAAGGATATTGACAGTAGAAGTGCATATTAGACACACGAAGAGCTAATCAAATACCTTTAGAGAGTCTATGGGGGTGATTCTAGACTCACTTATACTCCAATTCAGATTTTTTCGATACTTGTGCGAGTTATCTCAAGTCATAAGCTTCATCCTTCCAATGTGCGAATACAAGCAAGATGAAATGATGGTAATAAGTGCTGGAGCGCAACCAAAACTTGTCAATCACAACATATTAGCCCGATGGTTGCTCTATGGTCTTCTTTGCACTCCAATTCAAGATGTAATTTTGAAATATACCATTATCCTTATGTCAACATGTTGTCTCCCCAACTGAGGATGGTAGAAAAGGAAATACACCGTAATAATATATTTCAGCTACCAAAAAATGTTGTGAGCTACATACAACAGCTGAGAGAAGCCCTTAGAACTTTTGCCTTACTTCTGTGGTCTATTCTTGGCATTATATCGCAGATACCCTTACATCTTCTTCTAACTTAACATTTGATATGCTGACAGAAAAGCAAGAAAACCACGAGAAAAACTTACTGGGGTCAAGAAGTAGTAGTTAGTGAGCTACTAGTTGCCACATACAACTCTCTAAGGTTCTCACCTCTCTTTATTTCACCTTTCTTACCTCAATAAGTCGTTTTATATAATTTCATAATTCTGGGTACCGATACCGAACTATGGTGCTCACAGAAGTTTGGTAATGGAGTAATGGTAGGCACTGACTGGAACAATACGGTGAATCCATCATAGCAAATGGAAAACTCAAGCTCTGAGGGCTTTCCCAAACTTCATTTGCACTTATTTTGGATTCTTAACAGTTCGCCCAGAATCGTGAGATTGGCCTCCCTACCTCAGATATACGGATTTGAGCAAAACACTGCAGTAGCATTGACTAGTGATAGGTAAAGGCAGTCAGTTACTCAATTTTAGATTGAATAAGTTCCCGTGGCATACTATACTTGGTTTCATGTTTTCTTCATTAATTCATCAACTTATCCAGGCGTGCATTTTCTCACCGTCAGTGACGCTTACAGAACAGAACAAAAGAAAATTGTAGAAAAGAATACAAGAACAGAAAAAGCATGCTGATTACCTTCTAGATAGCAATAATGTCATTTCCTATTCATTGTATTTCTCTGAATCATCTTTTTTTCTCAAACTATCAGGTTATCCCTGCTCGTAGTATGTTCCACTCAATAAATAATGCTGATTGAAATGAGGTTGGTACCAGTAAAATGCCTCCAAGGTAATAAAAAACGTGTGATTTCGAATATTAACAATCCATAAGCTACCCAGAACAGCTTTTATTAGCTCATTTCAGCTTTTATTCATCCAGAAAATCAATTTGTTCTGCCGCATGTATTATGGCTCCATCAACAAAGCTCACAGAATAAGGATAAATACAGTAGCAACATAGACAGATACCAGTCTGCTGTCATCAGTGATCTTTTAGAAGCAATTGGCTGTTTAAAGCAGTTTTGTCACTTGCCTGTACTTTCTTTCTTCCATCAATCACGTTGTCATTAACCATATTGTTGTCAATCCTCCTTGGACGCCGAAGGTAAGGATGATGTAGAAATAAAAGCTGTTTACTATAATGGCAAGTCTTTGAGGGACAATGAAGTATGTGAAAGAATGCTGTATGCTGTTTTTTCAGTGTAATTCAGCTTTTTTAATGCTATTTAGTCCCCTTCACCAGCCACTGTTTTGTCCCACTGTATTTGACGATAAGTTAATAGGCAACAGTAAGACATTCAAATATGTAAGAGAAACTACACAGTTCTATAATGCTTTCTAATAAAGCTAATTGACACTTGAAGACTCTTCGTCCTCTTCTTTTGAGCTTTCTCCTTCTATGCCCAACACTTTGTTGCCCCGTAATGATGCCCACACAACAGCGAGTAATGGTGCTATAAATAGACTAGAGACTGTGTTAAGCTGACATAACTTCACTCCTAGCTATATAAAAAAAACCCAGCAGTTCTCTACTTTTCTTTTCCACTTTTATTTCTCAGTCAATCGAATCATGGTAGTCCTTAATTTCTTCTTTCTCGAAGGTGAACAGAGGTAAGGGTACCAGTAATACGCTCAAACTGTACCATGAAGTAGTTTAAAGGCTAGATATAGCTATAATACATTGTATTTGGCACTTGTTTATCTTTCAAGCAGTTTTTATCTGTTAATTCTTGACTTCTGCTCATACCAGACTTCCTGCCATCAAAGATGTGTGCAGAACGGGAATATATTTGAAGCATAAAGCTACAAGAGACATTTATAAGCAGTCAATTTCCCTTCATGCTAACAAGCTAAATATATCGGGGAGCTTTCTCTACCTCGTTTCAGCTTTTATTGCTGAATCTATCGGGATATTCCTATGCGTGCATTTTGTCTTTCTAACCACGAAGGTCAGAAAGCTAGTGAAAATACAGCAATCCTAAATACCAGAGATTAGGACATTCTATCTTGTAATAATGGACGTGGGAGCATATGAAGCTTTTTATTGTACTTCATTTCAGCTTTTTCATTCTCATTTTTGCGAGTTACGTTTCTTTGATTTAGATATCTCCATCCGTGACACTCACAAAACAGAGCAAAAGCAGTTTCATAACATACTGACGGCTACCAAAAACTGTCAAGCTTGTCTATTAGCTGTTTAACAACTGTGAGTCCTTTCTCTACCTTGTCATCTAATGCATTTCCTCAATTATCGACTTGTCCTTACCGCTAGAGAATCGGGGTTCCCCCAAAAATGATAACAGAATAGAGAAATTGACATTAAAAAGTGGTATAAGCGAGAATAAGAGATTCGTAGTACAAGGTACCACGCATCAGAGATGACATTATCCTTTTTTAGTAGCTACTTCTGTTTTCTCTACTCAATTCATACAGCAACGCCAAGCCATGTTAATGCCCCCAATCTATGTTGCTCACAGAAGAGAGTTGAATGAATGATAATATATTGTGGTTGCACTAAGAAACCCTAGAGGTACAGCTCATGTACTTCTTAATCTTTTTTCATTTCATCCTTTTCATTTGCACTTCTATCGGTCATCTAATCTGTTTACTGCTACACCAGTTTTTTCTATCATAAATGAAAAGTCCAGAGCTGAATGTTTTAAGACATTAATATCTACAAGTATCACAAATGAGTGGTTTTCTATATACTTTTAGCTGTGCAAAACGTTTTTGGCATCTTCTTTATTTTCTTCTTGATTTTATTCGTCATATTCTCGAGTTTCCCTTCGCCTACGCTTCCCCTCCAACACTGAAGTTCTCAGAACAAGGAGATATAGAGTAATAAAACATATCAGGGACACAAAGATGTGGTCTGCTCTATATTATCTATTTATTAAAGCATCAGGGTCTTCTTATATTACTTCTATTCAGCTTATATTCCTCAATATACCGAGTTGTGACTGACGATGATCTTGTCCTCCCTTCAACAGTACTTGTAGCAAAGGTAAAAGTGATTTAAAACCATACCAAGAACACAGTGAGATGTAATATTGCACTATATTCAGTTTAAAAACATCCTAAGCCTTTCATCTTACGCCATTCAACTTTTTAGTGCCTTTTAATCGAGATATTCTTAAGCGTACCTTTTGGCTTAATATTCAAGGTGGCTGAGATACCAAAACGAAACGCAGAAATAATACGTATGGGGCAAGACGAAGTAGTCAGTTATGCTCCAGTAAGTATCAATAGCATTATTTGCCGGTTGTCTTGCATAGTTTCACTCTCTCTTCTTCTATTTATCGAATTAGCCCAGGTCATGAATTTTGTCCCTCCTTCCACCATGCTCAAAAAACAGAGATAGTGTAGCACTGTTGTGAAATAACTACAGTAGACAGTTGTCTGACTTACCGTTTTGGCTGGCCAGAAACTCTGATGGCTTCTTCTTACTTGAAGTCAGCTTTTCTGTCTTCAAGTTAAGTCATCCAACTTTTTCTCTCAAATTCAAATATTTATTGATCAGAAAAAAACATAATTAGCAGTACTTGTACCAGATACCAGTAACAGAGGTCAGTGGTAGTTTATAGCATTGCAGCTAATCAAATGCATTAGAAAGCTCAAGTCACTTTTCTTATCATCTCTCACAGATGATCGAAGTATTCATACGTCTGCATACTCTTCCTAACATTGATGCTCAAGTAAGAGAGACAAATACAGCTAAAATGTTAGAAAGTAACGTAGAGAAACTGTTAGTTACACTCTGATGGCTGTCAAGTGCATCTCAACATTCAACTCCCATCATTTGATCATAATGGTCTCAATTTCGCAAGTTCTACCAAACCAGATGTGTTGGTCCCTCTATGATGGCTACACAAGTGTTAAAATGAGTTTATAGTATTTACTGTGAGCCCCCAGAAGTTCTCAGTTGCTCAATAATAGCTATTTGAATGTCTTAAACGCCTTCTTCAACTTCTTTTCAGCTTTTCCTCATCAATTATTCATGTTATCCAGACGCCATCATATTGTCTCCCCACCTGAGAAGCTGGCAGAAGAAAACATACAGTAATAATGGATACAAGAGTTAGTAAGAAGTAGTGGAGATATATTCTAGGTCTTCCAAACATTCCCTTAATCTTTTACTATTTGATTGCATTTTTTTTCCCCCTAACAGAGCTATGCCGACATGTGCGGTTCCTCCTTCCATTATGTTACTGACAGGACAGTGCGAAATACCCACATTTTACTTACTAGAGACATCTAAAAGTTTCCATCCACATACAGTTGGCTTGTCACAGTGCTTTAGTCCTTTTATACTGTTCATTTTCAGCTTTTGCGCTTCAATTTGACGCGTTACACCTGTCAGAGAGTTGCCACTTATTACGATTATTGCAACAAAGAGACAAATACTGATGATATCTCATCTAGAGGCGTAAATAGGCTGTAAACTACCTATTACATTGTAGTGGCTATTTCAAACGTGATTGGCTACTTTAAATACTTTTTTACAACTTTTGTCCTCTAATAAATCAAATTATCCCAACCCATGAAATTTTAATGCTTACATGATGCTTACAGAACAGAGATAGTAAGGCATTATTACCTGTGAGGGTAATCAAAAGTTGTCTGTATTATATCAATAACCCATTTTCAACTTTTTGAGCCACTTTTAGTACTTCACTCCTGTTTTTATCATTTCTATACGACCCTCCACCTGTCGTAATGTGAGTCTCCTCAAAGATCATGACAGAAGAGTTAAATACGGTATTAAAGATGCCTGTTACTACAAGAGGTTATTTGCTACAAATGATTGGCTAAATTTAACATTATTCTATCTTTATGGCGTCTATTTTCAGCTTTCTTTCCTCGAAAAATCGAGTGCTGCGAGGCCACAAGATCGAACCCCATCAAGGATGCTCGCAGAGGGGAGAGATAATCGTAGCTTTGGCAATTAAAATTGCAGAAATAAGTGACAGCTCAGACAATGATAGCTATCTAAACATCCCTGGCATCTTCTGACACTACATTTCAACTTTTATACGTCACTTGATCGACTTATCGTTACGCTTAGTGTTCCTTGGAATCGGTGATGCACATAGAAGATTGTGAATATGATGGTAATAATGACCAAGTGTATACAAAAGCTGTGTAGTAGCGGTTTTTGGCTAATAAAAACATCATGCAAAACTTATTTTACTTCAATTCTGCTTTTCTTCCTGTATTTTCGGGATATCCCAACAATGCACTATCTCGCCATCCACAACGTCACACAGAAGAGGGACTAATAGCAGAAAAAGCTACTAGTAACTGTGAATTCTTGTTTCCCACCTACATATAGTCAATAAAAACAACTTTGACTTTTTATTGCTTCTAGTTTAGGTGTTTATTATTTATATTTCGAGTATAACTTCCCCTAACGAGTTCAACATTTAGCTACTGGTACTGGTACATTAGAATTTCGTGATTGAGACTGTTAAAAGTTGCTGGTCAATTAAATAAGTTACTAAATGCTCTATGATAGCCGTTTAGAGTACCATAGACGGGTATTCTATGTTATTTTCCTTGTATCTCGACTTTTTATGGTGTTCTCTCTGACCGACATGCTGAGGTTTAAGTTAGCACAGCAGAATTAATCACAGATCTGATAATTGAGAATATAATACTGCATAAAGTAGTTCATTGGGTATTTTATGCACTCTGTAAGACCTTTGGCTACTTCCTTCCGTCGATTTCAACTTTTCTCCAACTTTTCTTGGCTTGTAATTCAAATGTCAATCCCAGTTCAAGGATTGTACTCTTCATGCTTCCACCAAAACACAGCAAAAAGATTAAAGGAAGTTCCAGGAACTATAATAGTGAAACAAATGTCCTCTCCATATCTATTTACAAGTTCCTACAGCTTGGTTGATTGCTATTCTATTTCAAGCTCGATATATTGAAAAATCTCAACCCTTTGAATAGCGTTATATCTGTAGTCAACACAATTCGTGACATAGAGCGATATGTTATAATTATGAGAGAAAAACTTGATTCAGTGTATACTTTGAGACTTTCTCTAACTTCTGAACTGTTTTTCCTCTTCATTTTCAGCTTTTCGCGCCAAACTAACGAAGTATCTCAACTATCTAACTATCCCACCCAAGCTACCGGTATGCAACAAAGTGATGGAGAGCTTTAAAAAGTACCAATAAGACTACAGAGAGGCCAATACAAAATGAAAGAGTTTATTAGACCACTTTTTCATATCAATTGCCGTTCATCTTCTCTTTTCTTGGTTGATAAACTCGAAAACACTCAGCAACTACTTGGCCAGATGTGCTAGACACCCAACAGAACGATACAGAACTTTCTGATACCAGCCAATATTGAGAATTGTCAAGTACGTTCTTCCTGGCTTAATGAGGCTTACTGACATCCTTCCCTCATTTCTTGTAACTTTTATTGGGAATAATAGTTCAGTTTTCGACCCCCTACAGTTGATGAACCTTCAAGTAGAACACTTGAAACACCATGGTGGATCTCTACAGACTATGTGCAGCTACCAGAGGTTATCCCTTGCCCTATTTATATCTTCTAGAGGAGTTTTATTGAATTCTTTGCGTTCATTTCAAGTTTCCTTTGGAAAATATACACTTCTCTCTTCCACTATTTTACTCCCACCTTTCCACCATCTCAAAATAGCTACAAATGCACTTTGATACACCAATCAACAACTGATTGCTAATCACCACCTTTATATTCATTCTGTAGAAAGCCTTTAGACTACTTCTTTTAGTTCCAATCATCTTTCTACTTCGATAAAGATGAAACTCCCCGCTCCTTATTTTGCTACATAGTCCAAGATGCAGAGATAGGTACCAGTGCCACTTGGAAGTACCATTGGATATATATTGCTCTGTTCAGTTGCCATCTATTGAGAAGTTACCAGTCGCCTTTTTCTCTTCAGATCTAGATATTTGGTGATCAAAGTCGATTTCTCTGTTACTGTACCTAAGCCTTGTTTGAGACAGCCCAAAAATGCTAAAATGACCATGCAAAAGTTGAATTGAATCTCAATAGTGGTCACTTGCTCTAAATATTCCCCTTTTAAAGCTCCTCAGGAACTTTTCGGAGTTCATCTCTACTTCTCTAGTGAAATAAATCGAATTCTCTGTAACTTTTAGTAAGGGCATTATTCGAGACAACTCAACATAGCGATAAAGATAATTAACTAGGATCAGGGTTGTCAGGTAGTGCTCTATCAGCTAACTATGACCAGTTATAGAGCCCTTAATATCTTTTCAGAGTTCATTTCAACTTTTTTAGGGAAAAATGTCGAATTCTTTGAACATCCTATTTGGTGCTTACTTCAAGGCAACAGATTACTGGAAGTTTGGCCTTCAAAAGGTATCAGTGAACTTGTAAAGTAACATATTGTTCAGCTACTCTACTATTAGTATTCATAACTGACTTCTATTAGCTCTCTACAACATTTTGGCTTATTTTACTATCTAATTCAGATTTTTCTTTCAACTGCTCCCATCAGCCAACGCACAGAGCCATAAAACTAGCTCCAAAAAATGGTATTTAACAAAATGAAAATGCCAACTCTCTATTGAGGCTCATTATAGTCATACTAATCTCATTTTCGATATCTATTCTTTTTATTGACGACCCAATCGACTTTCCTTAACTTTCGAGAGCACCACCCATGAAGAACAGAGCTGGTAATGGCTTTCAAGAATACAAGCAGCTATAAAAAGTGGTCAAATCTATATAATTAGCATTACCAAGCATTATTGGCTTGCTTTTATACTTATTTACAACTTTTACAAGGTGTTAACGTGCACCCTTCCAGCCTCCGAAGACCTCCTCCTCGCGCACCAGTGTGAATAATAGCTTTATGAAGCTCGTAATCACAATATGAAGTTGAAGCATACCCTCTACTAAGGCACTAGAATGCTATAGGCCTTTTTGTAGTTTGTTTAATGAGTCATTTTTTGTGATAATGACGTTGCATCTGTTCAGAGTCTGGCACAACCTGAGATGACTGATGATAAATAGGTGTGGGGGATATGGAGAGCTATAGAGACTAGACCACTGTGAACATTCCAGTGATATGGCTACTATGAGCCTATTGGTTTACTCTCTTTCAGCTTTTCTTGCTTAAACAAGTCCTTTATCCGGGTGTGCAGAAACACGAAGTCATCATAACAGAAAGAATCGAAGTTCAAGAATTGTAGCATTAACTGCGGAAGGTGAACCACAGCGTATCAATCATGTGCTAAGGATCTTTGGTCGTATTCTAGCTTTTCAATCCAGAAATGGACCACTTAGTACAACTGTCTATCATTCCAGATATGATCCACAACCAGAGATAATTGGTAAATGGCCTTAGGATCCACAGAAAAACATGAAGAGTGGGTGGATGTAATGAACAGGTCTATTGAATGAATATGAGCCTGTTGCTTACGTTCTTTTCAACTTTTATTGCTTGAATATCTACATTATGGCAACCCTACCCTCTTTACTCGTAACAGGTTTCTACATGGGTTTAATCATATCCCACTGCAAGCAAGTCAGCTTATCAAAAAGGGGTAACAGTATTCTACTTGAGTGTATCTGCTGTGTATATGGCATGATCATCGCACTCACTCGTTAACCAGTTTCTCTTAACAAACTATATCTCACCGTTAAAGGTGAATTCTGCCCTACAGTCATCAATCAATCACCAGTCCATCTCATCTTAAGCACCACTCCTCTCTTTAAACATAAGCACCATTCAATTACACTCGTTAGAATTGCTATCACGGGTCATGAAAATGGCTCTATACCGGTACCGGTGGTGAGATACTTCATACATCCACCTCATAATACTGTGTACTTGCGCGCACTCTCATCGCTGCGCTCTTCAATTGAGCGGGTTGCTGATTGTTATCGCGCACACTCTCATCGCTTCGCTCTTCGATTGAGCGCTTATACCATCAATCATACATTGGACATTTCTGCCCCGCTATTTACATATATACACCTTAAGTCCACGATCGAGAAGCGCCTCGCACCATTTCCAGAATCTTCCAGCCTCCAGTCTCGGGGTTGCCCATGTCTTCGGGCACCCGGGTCAGCACCATGACGTAGGTCGACTGCTGGATGTTGTCTTCGGTACCTGCAGCCAGCTCTCCAGTCTTTGCCTTTCGGTACAGATGCACCTCCTGGGCTCGGCACGAAATCACGTAGACGGGCACGTCGGATGGTGGCAGCACCTTGGCGGACATGATATCCACGCCTCGAATGTCGAGAATCTTTCCGTCGGCGAAAAGACCCTGTTCGGTGTACTGCTTGGTCTGGGTGGCCCAGATGTTGTAGGGGGCCTCGGAGAGCCACATTTTCAGGGTCTCACCGTCTCCAGTGACCCACGCCTCCAGCACCTCGGGAATGATGTATTCTCGGGTGGTCTTCATAAACTGGTCCTGGTCAAACGAAGGGTCCATGAGCTTGAACATTCGAATCACCTTTCCGGCCTCGGTTTCGTCAAACAGACGTCCGACCTTGGAGGAAACGGCTCGCAGAGTGGCAATGAATCCGTTATCGGACTCCTCCCACCAGGAAGCAACACCCTTTCCGGTCTTTCCAA
This sequence comes from Yarrowia porcina, assembly GCA_900519025.1. NCBI lineage: Eukaryota > Fungi > Ascomycota > Dipodascomycetes > Dipodascales > Yarrowia > Yarrowia porcina. The sequence goes on from ULGT01000005.1 coordinate 175,536, forward strand.
TGACGGAGTTTTCGTCAAACTTGGGAAGTCGACGGTTGGAAGCCTTGGCGGTAGCATGGACCACCAGCTCGGATCCAGCCTCCTCGTTGGGCATGACGGGTCCGGTCTTGACTCCGGTACGCAGCTCCTCCTCGATTCGACGCTGCTGCTCGGCCATTCGTCTGGATCGTCGGCTGCCCTTGTCTTCGAATCCTCCGTATCGGATCGAAGAGCCGTCGTCAATCACGTCCTTGATATCTTTGTAAGCCTTGGTCTTTCGGATCGGCTCGGCGGCCTTGTCCAGAGTGTCGGCAGTGGCATTAAGACCCTTTCGGGTAGCTTGTCCTACGGGCGAGTTCCATGCCGCTCCAGCAGCAGATCCTACAGCTCCAGCGGCCTTTTTGAGCTGCTTGGAAGTAGCAGAAGAACCCTTCTGGGCGTTGGCGTAAGCGGCCTTGGCCCGCTTGAATGTTTCACTCTCGGCCATTCGGCCAGTCTCGTCATTGAGAGCCTTGATGTTGTCCTGGAGCTCCTTGGACTTGCCCCATTCCTTCTTGAAGGTGTCCATGAAGACCTGCATCGGGGTCTGGTCTTTTTTGGCAACGTGGGCGGTGGCCGAGAAGCCTCGCACGGCGAGTTTGGCGGCGGGACGGCCCGCAAGAAGACACTGTCGAGCTCGGAGCATGGTGTGCGAAAAGTGGTGGAGAGAGAAAACAAAAGGCAAAAAAAGTTGAATGAAATTTCAGTTGGGAGAAGGTTGAGGGGGGGGAGATATACGAAGGTGAAGGAGTAGAGATGGAGAGATTATGAAAAGAGCAAAATGATTGTAGACGCTATTATAATAGATTCGCGCTTTTTCCGAAAAATATCGGGCTATATTGCGGCTTGTAACCAGACGTCTCTTCTCCCGCTGACTCACCGAACTCTTAAGAAGGTTTGTCTGGGGTTAGCAAGGAGAGCAAGATGGATCGAAAAAGTGGATTAATTGAGTGTGTGGGGGTTGGTTTTGGTGGGAGACCATATTTGGGGCCATTTCCTGTTGTATCTCTGGCGGTATTTTCTTGCCGTTCCAGGATTTACCCAGGAGTATATTTGGGTCCGGGCTCGGGATCGAACTAAGAGGAAGAAAAAGTGAGCCGCACCCTCTGTGGCAAGAGTGGCAATTGGGAAGAGATTAAATTGGGAATTAAATTAATAAATTGTGAGAAAATGGGGAGATACAGTAATGGGGAGAAAATGGGGAGAAAATGATGTAAAAATATGAGCGTTAGAAGGATAAAGTAAGAGATGGTAGGGAAGGACTAGAAGAGATATCCTGGTCTTATATTAAAGGACAAAGATCTGAAATTGTACTTCTCTGATTGTACTGGTAGTAACATTGTCCGTAGATTTCTTCTGTTGGGCTCATGAGGTGACATCAAGGTGACATCGGCTATAGAAAGAACCTTGAGAGTAAGAGGAGGGAGATACAAGTGAGGCTAGAAGGAAAAGAAATAAGACAGCCAAGAAAGGAAGAGACTAATATGACACATCAATGAAACTAGTCTTTCCTTCTTCAAGACACTATTACAAAACCGACTTAGGATACAATCACTGATATCATAGTTCTCCCCTTCCCACTACCGTTAGCTCAACGCGCTTAGAACGGGCTTTGTTTGATCCAAGCTAAGAGGTTAAGGTGAGAACAGCACCATACTTGCCTACTTTTCTGGTAACAATATGAACACTGTGCAAGTATGAACCAAGAATGATGACTCTCTCCGCCCCATCTCTACAACTCCATAGAAGCGAATACGCTCCAGTTGGCCTCACCAGCCTTGCATGAGTGCAGAAAGTGGAGACCCAAGGTTGGAAGGCTTGGCCATAATGAGAGTAAGAGGGCCAAAGAATTCTAGCTGTAAAATCATATGAGCCCGTACAGTAGTCTCGGTACATGTATCCATATGTCATCGTCATTATCGCACCAGGTACAAGTATCATAAAAGTACCGGTACACTTCCTTCACCTGACATTTGACGCGTCCCATCTTAGGTCCCAGTCTGATAACCACACATTGCGTTTGATCTGTCTTTATGGGGAAGACATGGTCCATCTCCATATTATAAAAATCAGTAAAAATCAAATAAACTGAAGAAAACCAAATAAAACCACTTCTAATAGCTTTTTTTGAACCAAACCAACAATCTACCTCTTTGAGAATACCCCTTTTACCCTCTTCCTTTCTCACACCCTCTGTTGACCATCTTAATTGAGTATACTTAGGTGGCTCCCAATACCTACCAACTCAGGCCTTTTTGGAGCCCATTATTTATACCCATCTTGGTGTGGTACCCATCTTATCGTTACCCCAACCTGTATCCCCCCTCTTTTCCCTTCCACCTTCCCGTTTCCCTCTTTATGCTTACATAAGCTTGCCTGTGGCCCACAGCACCATGCATATTTTTTTGAAGTCTTGAAACCACACCCACACACGGAACATATCCACCCTCTCTGGCACGTTCAAATGGAGTCCAGCGGCGGCCGTTCCGAAGGGAACAGGCACATCCAGCAAATCAACGCCATTCTACGCGGACAGCCGCGACACAGAGACTCGTCGCCTCCAAGTAGCTCGTCTTCTTCTTCCTCAGCTCAGCCAGTCCAACCTCCAGTTCAAATCAGAGCTCCTACAACTAGACCTCCTAGTTCTTTGAGTGAGCGTTTTTTGATTGCAAGAAACCCCGTCCACAGCAGTGTGTCTCGACCGGGGTATAACAACACGTTTCAGCGCAAAAGAGCGTCTCCAGATTATGACCATCGAGGCCGTCATATCAACAAAGATGAATACAGGAACAGACCTAAAGTCAAGGGCTTTGTCAGTGACAACAAGTACCTGTCGGAGGTTAGTAAGCGGCACAAGACGAATTCAGACTCTACGAGTTCTTCGGCGCCTGCAGTGGTGGAAATAGGAGCTGCGGCTCAGCAGGTTGTATCTCGTCCATATTCGACTGTGCAAAAGACTCCTTCAGTTGGAATTCCGACTCTGCGGAACTCCCGTGTGGGTAGACATGACGATCTATTGAGTAGATTTCTGCCCAAAAGATCTGATAGTCAGCCTTCGATAATGGAAATGGACCCATCAAGTGACGATGACCTGTTTCCGGCCGTCATGAAACGACAGGAGGAAAGAGAAGAGGAGGAAAAGAAGGAGGTAACCAAGGCTGATCAGCTGAGGGAGTTGTTGGCCAAACAGAGACTGTCCTCGGAGGAAAGACCGATGAAATCCAAGGAAGAAAAGATGCTGGAAAAGGAACGGATTCGGGAGAAGAAAAAGAAGGGCAAAAAGAGAGATTATAAGTTGCTCCAACCGGCGTCTCTGCACGACTTTTTGGCTCAGAAAGACAATAAAGAGGCTAGTTCTCCTCCTCCTCCTGCGTCGTTCGAGGTGCTGGAACTCTACATGGAAGGCCAGACTTGGAACCAGGAGTTTACAGACTTGAAAATGGAGTCTGAGGGCATCAGTACGGGAGCAGCAGATGAAAATCGGCTCAGTATGGATGTCACTTATGGCTCTAGAGAAGCTAGCAAAGTGTGTCTTAAGCCCTGTCCCATGGTCTCTCAAGGAAGCATTAATATTAATCTGGAGGAGATTCAAACGGTGGCTTATAACGAGTCGTTCCAGGTGTTGCTGTTTGAGGGTTTGTTGGACAACAATATTCTGCGGGACGGTTCGTTTTTCGCCACTGTTGGAGTGAAACTGGATCCTCTAGTTCGAAATGAAGAGGTCGAACAGTTCCTCAAGCTGTTGCCCTGTTCACACAAGACTTTGGATGATAAGTCGGCGGCTGAGAAGTTGTTGAAGCTGGGAGGAGATAGACGAACATTTGAAAGAAGGCTTGAGGAGGTCACCAGGACCGTTAGAGGTATGGATGTGGACAGTGAAAGCATTGAAGACAAGACAGATATCGTCAAGTTTGACAAGGAGGAGGAGGATCTGGAAAGTGACAAGGAGGACAAGGAGGATAAGGAGGATAAAGAGGATAAAGAGGATAAGGAAGAGTACAAGGAAAAGACTACTGTGGAGTCTGGAGTTCCTCTTAGACGGTCTACTCGTCTGGCTTCCAAACCTGCTCGAAAGATTGCATTCCCTGACTTTGGAGATACGCATCATTACCAAACCAAGTCAGGAAAGCAGATGGAAATCACAGCCAAGGACGTGGAACAGCTGCGAGAGTGTGAGTACCTTAATGATACTCTTATTTCTCTCTTTCTTCAGATTGAACATGACAAGTTGCCTGAAGTAGGAGACACCGAGGGGTATCACAAACACTACCTTGAAGCAGTCAAGGAGCATCAAAGTAAGGCTGGAAGAATGCCCGAGGAGATCTTCTACCGTCCTTTGACTTACTCCAACACCTATGTCTTCTCCACTTACTTTGTCCACAAGCTTCTTACTCTCACTTGTGAGCCTGCTGAAAAGTACCAGCAGATGAAAAAGTGGACGTCCAAAATTGACATCTTCTCCAAGCAGTGTATCATCATTCCCATTGTCGAACATAATCATTGGTATGTTTGCATTCTGTGGAACCTTGAGGCTGCCCATAAATGGAAAGGAAGGAAACATGAGCCTGTTCCTATTGCTGCAGGAGTCAAGAAGGAGCTCAGTGGATTGACCAGATCGAATTCTCCCCGAGTGACTCGTTCTCAAGCCAGAGCTCTTGATCTTGGTAGTGATACTGATCAGGATGAAGACGATACTGTTGAGGAGGTATCTTCCAATAGTACTGCGACTCCTAAGATGCGAAAGAAATTCATGCCTCTCAAGGATGATGAGTGTATTTGGATGTTCACACTGGACTCTCTAAACATTGGACATCGACATACAGCAGGTCTCATTTTTGATTTTCTTCATTTCGAGTCTCGAGAACGGCTCAAGATTGATGTACCCAACAGCTGTTTCAAGCATCGAGATATGCCTGTTCCCATCCAGACCAACACGTGGGACTGTGGAGTGTACCTGATTCACTTTGTGCAAATGTTCTTTGCCAATCCTATCAAGTATCTTCCTTTGATGGCTCACTTCCCTCATAACAAGCCCAAACTCAAGGCTGACTTTCGAAGAATGTGGTCGACTACCAACCAGATTCTTGATAAACGAGAGCAGCTGGTGAAACGGGTGTTCCAATTGAAGGAAGGGGCTGCCAAGACTGGTCTCAGAAGCAAGATGTTGAACTCTGATATGGGAGACGAGACTCCAGACGATGATTCGGACGATGATGTCATGATTACGTCTAGTTTGAATCATTCCCCTGCTCCTAAACCTGAGGAGAAGGAGTCCAAGGAGTCCAAGGAGTCCAAGGAGGAGACTAAGCGGGTGGCGGAGGAGATTATCAAGAGGATGGTTGCTCGGGGTAAAGGCAAGGAGGTGGACAAGGTGGAAAAGGAAAACAAAAAGGAAAAGACGCCAGAGAAGGTGTCTATGCATGTGGAGGATAGGGGGAGGGGGGAGACTGGGAGGGAGGTTGTGGTTGTGCCCCGTGTGGAAAAGAAGGATGTGCCTCGTGTGGAAAAGAAGGATGTGCCTCGTGTGGAGGAGGTGGCACCTCGTGTGGAAAAGGAGGTGGTACCTCTTATGGAGGTCAAGGATGTTCCAGAGAATGGGGCCAAAGAAACCTTTTCTTGGAGTCCACTTCGGTCTAGTAGAATGGAGATTGATGACGAAACTCCGGGTGCATCTACTCCAGACGAGTCTATCGACGTGGACTCGCTGGAAAAGTCTCCTGAAAAGTTTCTGGTCGAATCTTTGGACTCTCCAGAGGATGATTCTCCTGATATTGAGGAGATTCAGCCTCCAAAGAAGCAAGAGAAGAAGATGGACGTGGATACGGTGGACGTGGACGAGTTTGACTTTGACGAGACTCCTAAAAAGGACTCTCTCAAGGGCAGTCTGCTTGGGAACGCATACAAGAACAAGTGGAAGCAGTATTCGTCCTCTGACAAGCCCCGGAAGCCGTTGGGGTCTAGGTTTGGCTCGAAGCCCATCTTTGGCTCGAGTACTGGTCCTGAAAGCTCGAGCTCGGGGTTCGGACCTAGTCGCAAGCCGAAATCCAAGACGTCGTGGAAACGCGTGGGCATCTTTGAGCGGTCTCCCAGTAAGTGAAGAAGGAAACATGAGAGACATACAGAGCATTTACATATTAACATGATTTATTTAACAGATGGGTGTTTGTAGAAAAGAGTACTGTAGGTCTGAACTTGTCTGAAAGTTAACTCTAGTTCAGCTTTGATGCTCATTCAATCAAGAAATTAATGACCTTTTTGCACACAGATATTATGACGTTAGAGATAGAGAGAAAGGTCTAGAATGAGTTAGAGTGGCGTGTTTAGTGGAAATGAGAGCTTCTCAGATCGTTATAGGCCGTATTTCAGACTATAGAGGGGGTACCATACCCTCTCCCTTACAAGCCATGATACTATACACGACTACTTTCTACAAAATCACCTAAATCTCTCATCTGAGAACACCACCATAATAATGAGCACTGTACCAATCTCCTCATACCATCCTTACATGTTTTACTTGCTTCTACCAGTTGTAAGAGCTGTTCTCCATCACCTCAGTAGCATAACATGTCCGACTAAAGTCCTAGAAAGCCCAGTAGAAACGGCATAAGCTGCTCAGCTGAGATTAAGGGATGAAATATGGCGAAGAAGTGTTTGAGGTGTTTTGAGACTGTTTTTGAGAGATTTCCAGAGTCTTTTTTGACAGTTATACTTCTCCACATCTCTCCAATATTAACCATATCCTAACCATTTCCCTTCTAATCTCCCAACTAACTCTCAGAACTGTAGACAATCAGGTCTGGTGTGGGTGAAGAATGGACCCTGAAGCTGTTGAAAACCATGAAGTATATTGATTGATATTTAGTTAATGTAACAACTTACACACCACACCACAGGACAGTTCGTTCCGATAGCAGTGCCACGACAAGAGGTGGACACTTGTCGACTTGATGTACTATTACTACCGGTAGTACTATCTTTATGTCTTCAACTGTCTCATATTGGTCTACATCCAGTACTTGCTCAGCTTCCCTTCCTGATATAAGGTGGACCCAAAAGTACCGTACATTACTGGTAGATAATACAACACTTTACTTTCTTTTTCCCCCTTCTTCCCCTACACCACTAACACAACCCCTCCACTTCCAAAGCGGCGGACGCAATCTTGTTATGTCTCCAATTCGGCCGGAGTGGAGGGGGAGTGTGAATGGTGTCGAGCGAGGAACAGGGGGGCAAAGAAGTGCACAATCCAAGTTTTGGTTGTGTCACAACACATACACAATTTTAAGGTGACACGAGGATCATGACAGATTAAGAGTCTTTTTCGGAAATGGCAGGCTACTTGGTCCAAGAGATCCAGTCCAGCAGACATCAAGATACTTCTTAGTTACAACTTATCCTTACCTCAGACATCTGCCACTACCTTCACACCCCATATGAATAGTCATATGGTGGTCCCTGCAAGAAAAGATTACCTACCTATTCTATTTTCATTAGAACGATCTCCTCAGTTTCTCTGTGGATCAATGCTATTAAAGTGCATCAGCAGATTACTGCAAGTTGCTAGAGATTATCAGAATGGTTTGTAGTCCTTTCTAATATAATAGTCCACTTGTTTCTGTTGCTTTTCTCTTCCCTCAAACTTATACAGTACACCAGGATCTCTTCTACACTCAGGCTTTCAATATCTTTTTTTTTTCTTTTACATTCAATTGATTCTAACTTGACATTGTAAGAGTAACCTTTGAATTGAATGTATTTTTCAACAAGTTTTACACGCTTATTACGTCTAGAAAAAAATTCATTTTGCCTTGTGGTTACAGATCCTGGTGGATGATACGTGTTGTGACAGGCGACCAATCTGTTACAGTGTAAAATCCGGTAGCTCCCTTGGCAAAACTTCTCAAAACGACTACTGTACCGGTAGTCGTAATCTTGTGTCCAACTGTGAATATACCATTCGATTCCACACTTCCCTCATCGGTTTACCAACTGTTTCGTTCGTCTCCTTTGTTTCCTCATCTGTTTCTTATCGTCTCCTTGTTCTTCCTCATCTTGTTTCTTATCGTCTCCTTCGTATTCAAGCTCGCCTTCTTAACCTCCAGGTGCAGTCAATTGTTATATAATGTGAATATTGTTATATAAAGTCGGTTAATGCTCTCAAACACTACAAGTACCAACCAGCTACATCTTTTCTTTTTCAATATCTGATATCATTCACTAAAGTCATAAATCGTCTACTCTCCCAGACCCAGAGCTTCTCGTCTAGAGGGACTCTTAGCGTCAAAGAAAGGCACCTCTCCTAGAGAAGTGACTCGAGTTCCGTGTCTGGGCTCCTTACCTTCGTAATCCCAGATGGCATTGTGCTGGGAAATTCTGTTGTCCCAGATAGCTGAGGTTCCCAGTCCTTCCTTGGTGGGCTGCCATCTGAATCGAACCTGAATGTCCTGGTTCTTCTCGTAAACATCATAGAGATAGTTGAGAATAGCGTCCGACTCCTTGGGCTCCAGACCGACAATTCGAACGGTCATGGCTCGGTTGACCCACAGAGTCTTCCATCCAGTAACAGGGTGGGTTCTCACAAGAGGGTGTTCTCTCTCAATGTGTTTGGGACCAGCCAGAGGATCGTTTCGATCAATATAAGTATGAGCACTTCGGTAGATGGCAGTCTTGCCGTTGAGGAACTCCTGGAAAGCAGGAGACAGCTTATCGTAAGCTCCGTAGCCCGAAGACCAGGCGGTATCTCCTCCTACAGAGGGAATCTGGTCGTTATGGAGATGAGTCAATCCAGCAGGCTGAGCTTCATGAACCAAGTCAGTGTGCCATCCTGAAGCTCCTCCGGGAGTCTTAAAGTTGGCCTTTCGACCCTCCAGGATCTGGTGATCGGGCCAAAGAACAGTGATTCCAGGGTACCCAGGCACATGAGGCACCTGAGGATGTTTCTCGACTTGAGAGCCCCAGAACTCGCCAATTTTAAGCTGTTTGGCAGGAGGAAGATCCTGGTCTCTGAAGAAGACGACAGTTCGTTCGGCAATCAACAGAGCAAGTTCATCGAGCTGCTGTTCATCGAGATCAGCGAGCTGAACACCTTCAATCTCAGTACCAATATGTTTAGACAAATTGGAGACCTTGGTAGCGTTTTTGAGCAGATCTTTCTTCTCGGGATCAGCATTCTTGCCTCGAGGAATGTACTCCTGCTCCTCAGCTCGAACAGCTACAGCTTCATCGAGATAGAAGGGAATATCTGTAGGTCTCTCAGGGTACCCTCTGGAGAGATCCACTCCATGACGTTCAAGACGAGCCTTAGAGTGAGGAGGAAGATGTTTGATGAACTCAGTGGAGATTCCGCCCTTGACACGAGGCTTCACTTTGATAGAAAGAGCATCAAGGGAGTTTTCCACAGAGGTAGATTCGTCAAGAGAAGGGGGCATGTTGGAGGTGGTGGGGTGGTTGCTGTAGTAACTGTCTTACAAAGATAGATATATGGAATCTATCAGGACACTCTGCTCTTTATAATTCACAACTCTCTCTCCTTCCCCTCACGTACTCGCCATTTCACAAGCCTCTTTCATTTCTAATATGTGGCTTGCCAAGGTTTGTGGCTGCACGATAGTCGCGATAATGCATGACAGAATGCACTGTTTGTAAAGATAGTTCCAAAGCCACACTACGAATATTGGCGTTTGCAAATGTGGCTTCAACCCTGTTAGAAATGAAATGAAATGTGGCTGATGACAAATGTGACACAGAGCCGTATCTTTGACGGCCGTATCTCGACTTATCTCCTTTCCATCAGACTATTGTCGTCTACCACCTCTACACCATGGTCTCCGCAGCTATCATAGGAGGAGGAGCTTCAGGAGCTATCACTGTGGACACTCTCCGTCGACAAGGGATCCAAACCACTCTTTTTGAAAGAAGAAACATTCTGGGAGGAGTATGGGTTTACGACTCTGAACCTGGGCCTCTAACAGTAGTTCCAGGAAGAACAGAAGAACAGAGTGATGTGGCTTCTGTGACTCCTGATTTCGATGGAATTGAACCTGGAGAAAACATTCACACTTCTCCAAACGAGTACTCTCGTCAGACGTTTGAAAATCCACACAGATATGAGCCCACTCCTACTTTTGAGTCTCTATCTACCAATGTTCCTGAGAGAGTAATGACGTACTCAGATAAACCAAAGTGGGATTGGAAAGAGGGCAAAAAGCTCGAATACACCCCTTCTACCCGCTTTGTTCATCACTCAACTATCCAACGGTACATTGAAGAGTACTTTGAGCCGAATATTGATCTGGTCCAGTTTTCTACCACCGTTGAAAAAGCATCCAAAACCAAAGATGGAAAATGGACTCTGACTACAAGAACTCGTTCCCCGGCTGAAGATATCTGGACTCAAACGAAATACGACCATCTTATTGTCGCTACAGGTCATTATCATGTTCCTTTCATTCCTGACGTGCCGGGCATTCAACTAGCTTACAGACTGTATCCAAACAGAATTGTGCACTCCAAACACTTTCGAGAGTCCAATTTGGAGCTCTACAGGGACAAAAAAGTCATGATTGTCGGTTCTAGAGCTTCGGGAGCAGATCTCGTGTCTCTATTGGCTCCTTTTGCTTCTCAAACTATCCAAAGTGTTAGAGCAGTCAAAGGTCCTATTTTCAAAAAGAGCTTTGCTAATCAAGAAAAAGTGATTCGAGCAGGAGAAGTCGTGTCTTATGTTTGCAAAGATGGCGGTTTCCATGTTGAAACTGCTGATGGACAGTTGTTTTCTCCTGATTATGTGATTTACTGCACCGGATACCAATACTCTTACCCCTTTCTAAGAGAGGAGCTTCCAAATTTGACAGACGGAGTCATTCTTCCTGATTTATATCTGCACACTTTTTACACGCCGGATCCTTCACTGGCATTTGTAGGGGTTCCTGTTGATGCAGTTTCGTTCAGAGCTTTTGAGTACCAGGCAGTATGGGTAGCAAGAGTGATTACAGGACAGGTGAAGCTGCCTACAGTTGAAAAACAGCTTCTATGGAGTGAAGAGAGGTTCAATGAACGAGGTTCGACCCGATCTTACCACTCTTTGAGTTCTTTGGAGGCAGTTCAGGACTTCTTTGATACAGTTACTGAGCTAGGAGGAGGTGTAAAGAGCCAGAAGAAGGGAGGAAGAGACTTTCCAGTGTTTGGAAGAGAAGATATTGACGAACTAAAGGCTGCTGCACCTGCTAGATGGGTGGAGGAGCCTAAGACAGAGGAGGAAAGTGAGGTGTCTGAAGATACAGGAGACTCTGAGAGTCATACCGATGATACCTCCGTAGACGGAGATGAAAAAGAGAGAGTATAGTTAATTGATGGTAGAGTGAAGATTGAGAGGGTTTGGGTCGTTTGAGAATGTTCTCTGCGACACAGGGTGGGGATATGGTATATACAGCCTGGTTAGGGTGTATAAGAGGAGGTCGATAAGAAACACTATTTTTAGAGAGAAAAAGTTGGAAACTTCGAAAAGGGGTGTGAAATAGACTGATTGAGTCTTTTGTGACCTGTTCGTTGCTTTTCCGTTCTTTTTCAGATGCTATGATGGTTATGTACCGTACCGTACAAGTAGTGTGGTGTGCTTGAAGGTGTATTTGGAGAGCAGAATAGAAGCCATAATTCTGAGAATCAAAGTAGAGAAACTTGGATATTGGTTAACCGAGAAGTATTATAGCTGCTCCAAACGGTTTCTGTTGGCTTTCTTCTCCATACCACGATAAGTCAAGACTCTGGACTCATAAGACGTTGAGACAAAAGAACATTTCTTCTCATAATGAGAGAAACAGCAGCTCAGGAGGCCCAATAGAGACACAACATGGACTATTATGCACTTGGGTGCTGTATTGGCTTACTCCCTTGTGTATTTACCTGTATTGGCTGTATATACTTGTACTGCTAATACATATTACTCATTGAACAATGAGATGAATCAATTGGGTCATGCAGGTCACAAATTGTTAGAAATAGGTTATAGATAAACCCATCAAGTGTTAATACTTCTATTAAACAGTTCTTCATTACTCTTTTTGTATTTTAGTACTTCTATACTCCAGTGCAGTCGTACAGTATTCTCAGGTCAAGTCATTATATGACAATAACAGGCCGAATACTTGAAAGTGAGACTCCAGTTGGGCTTTACTAGCCTCAAATGTTTCGTATCTTCTCTCGCTTAAATCATATTAATAATGCCCACAGTTTCTCTAGAAGTAACTCATTGGCAGTTGTTCCATTTTCATAAGCACATTCATCACCCTCAGAAGTTATTGAGTAGATCAAGAACTTGTTATATATACTTCCATGTGTCTACCAGTCTAAAATAAGTGTCCTCTTCTTAAATAACACAACATGACCCTTGCATTCCCTCTTTTTGCGTTCTCTAATTCTCTGCTGTAATAACCGATGTACAATGCTACGATATACACACTTATAGATGTTACTCCAAGTGGTGATACCGCGATAATCGATGTGTTGATCAACTTGGTATACCCTTGGGATATATTGACACGTATATGCTTGAACAACCCTAAACCATTTGTATAAAACACCTGATTGGCTGAAATGGTTTCTCACACCATACTCCGTATTGGGACATAGGGTTAGGACTTATTAGTCAGACCCTTCCATTTTACAACA